>JADBJO010001406.1:275000-367500 GCA_016801955.1 Conus betulinus | reverse complement strand
GAAAAAAAAAAAATGAACATAAAACAAACAAAATCTTTTTTTTTTCCCTTGTTTATCTCTTGCCATACTAGGCTTTCCAAAAGAACCTTAACGCTCTCTGTCAATAGACGCGATTGGTATTGGAAAGTTTGGTCATTTTTTTTTCAATTTCATCAGTTTTTTCTTCTTCTTCTTTCTTCTTCTTCTTCTTCTTCTTCTTCTTATGGTCTGAGTTTGCTTGTTAGTGTTTTGATTCACCTGGAAGATCTGTCCGAAAGTAAATGAAATAAATCCATGAAATAAGATTGAAACCAAAATTTGGGGAAATAATGAATCGACTTAAAGGCCCCACTAACTATTTAACAACAACTGACTTAACCTGCCGTCTTGAGGGCGATGACAGACGAAGAGGCTTTTGTTATCTCTCTGCAAGGCCTCACTCAGGACTGTGATGAGTTCAGAAGATGATACCCAAAATGTGCCTGAGTGAGCAGTCATCAAAATGGACAGCAGAGGAAAACGGGGTTTTGAATCTCGCTCAATCACTTTGAAAAACATCCTGCAAATTCAGACAGGTGCATTTCTTCAATAACAATGAAAAGCTAGGGACTGGATATTCGTTGTCTGATACACATGAAAAATGAAAAAAATAACTCAGTCTTGAAATGCTTATCTTCACTTTTTACACATGGCTGTTGAAAACCATATCGCGGTTTCATCACTTTAAACTCATCCATATTGTCACACCAATACAGTTTACTTGAATACGATGCGCTGATTGTCAATGAGTATCTCATGTGTGAAGTAATGTTTGTCTTTTGTATTGAGTCTGATGCCAAACTCTGTCTCTGTCTGTCTCTGTCTGACTGTTTGTCTGTCTGTCTGTCTGTCTGTGTCTGTCTGTCTGTCTCTCTCTCTCTCTCTCTCTCTCTCTCTCTCTCTCTCTCTCTCTCTCTCTCTCTCTCAAATATGACATAAATACACTTCATGTATTCAAGAATGTGTTTAATGATCACACACAAAACCGTTGTACTTTCATTTGAGAAGACACAAAATGTTCGTCACCTGCAATAATGTTATATTTTGTATTCGTACACATTTTGTGAATTAAAAATTGTTTTACAAAATTTGGTAGCGAAATTTTGCTTCTTTTTTTGGTGAAAAAGGTAGGAAGTGTTAGCTTCCCAATAATGAACATATGCTAGTGCCTATAGTCCACACGACAGGAGGTGTAACAGCCGTATTCATTTAATGCTGGACTGATAAACACCCATGAAAAATCTACCACCACTGCTTTTCCCAGATGAGTCTTTGTCTTAGTCCCTCCCCCCTCCCCCCCCCCCCCCCCCCCCCCCCCCCCCCCCCCCCCCCCCGCTTGGAATCAATTCTGGTACAGAACGATAGTACCTATATAGACACTGTCGTGTTTTGCCACCTAGAATGTGAAAATATGACACTCATTTAAAGAAGAAGAAGAAGAAGAAGAAGAAGAAGAGAAGGAGAAACTATATAGACACTGTCGTGTTTTGCCACCAAGAATGTGAAAAAACGACACCCATTTAGAGAAGAAGAAGAAGAAGAAGAAGAAGAAAGAAGAAGAAGAAGCTTCCTGCGCGCTTTTACAGAGTTTCGGTTTGCTCTAAATCGAACAATGACCGTATCATTTAGGATTCCCTGCACTCTGCCCCTTCTTATCTGAAAATACTGGATCCCATCCACTATAAAACTCAAGGCCTTTGAATCAGCCTGGGTATTCCACAGGCCTACAGTCCCTGTACACAGCCTGTACACAGCGTTATTGGGAACCCATCTTTCTCCAGCTGTACACTACAACTCTCTTTAAACTATTGTTTGAGCCTGTTCTCTGAACCCCCCCAAAGCCCAGCCCTTGATCTGTTGTTTCACCCCTAGTCCCCGAACAAATGTGAAGGCAATCCCATTCAGGCCTACGTTTCACCTTTGGAAATATGTATCTACACTCTCTAAAAAACACTGACACTGATCTTGCAAGAAATATGAAGACAATCCCATTTACGTTTCTTCTTTGGAAATATGTGTATACACTCTCTAAAAACACAGACACTGATCTTGCAAGAAATATATGACAAAAAAACAATCCCATTTACGTTTCTCCTTTGGAAATATGTGTCTACACTCTCTAAAAAAACTGACACCAATTCCCAGACAATCATCCATGGACTTTTTAGCACCGGAGGGGACCCCTTTGATCTTGCTTCTCTCGCCACATGGATCTCACCAGCTCTCTAGCATACAAAACCTTTTTCCTTTTTTTTCTTTCTTTCTCTCTTTTCTTCTTCTTCTTTTTTTTTTTTGTGTTTGCCGAACTATGTTCACAGTTCCCGTATTTTCAATGAATATTTACTGATGGTCCATATCTAGTCATGGAGTTGCTTATTCTGATTGTTGCTCAACTGCTCCTGCTCAAGAAATGTCAAAACATCTCCTTTTAGAGTACGATAGCTTTATCCACAATGCTGAACTCACAAACCCTGGTTCTGACTCCTGAGATTGGTCTCTCTGTCAAAACATGAGAACTCTCCTGCTCTGTATAACTCTTTCTGCTCTGGGAGCCATTTCTGGCCGTAACCTTAACTATCCCGAACCTCTGTGGTTACACCTGTATCAAACTGGTGTGATGGAAACAAAATATTCTTGTTTGGGTCCCCCGACATGTTGGTATTCGAGACAATGAATAGGTTGGTTTGTCTGGCAAAGAATGGGGAAAAAAAAAAAAAACAAAACAAAACAAAACAAAACTGCCAAACAAACAAAAAAACACTACCCCCCCCCCCCCCCCCCCCCCCCCCCCCCCCCCCCCCCAAAGATGGAAAATGGTGGTGGGGTTGGTCATGGGTAGGGAGGGGGTTGAGAGGGGAGGACAGGTTTGGATTCCCAATCAGCAAGCGCATACCATCTCCGATTCAGAAATCTGACACCCACAATGCATAGTTACGTCAAACTTCAAAAACCTCTGGTAAGAGGACTAGGTTACACAAATGAATGATAAACTTCGAGCTTTTTTCAGATTTTCCCAAAACATTAAACCTTAAGCAATTCCAGACACTTCTCTCATACCATTACCGTGACCGTAGAGAAGAAACAGTTTTGTGCCATTGTACATAGGACACACATACACACACACACACACACACACACGTGAAGTCGTTTCGTTTAGAATTCTGAGGAGGTTCCATCAGTGGTGCATACTGTGTGATGAGATATGTTGTTGAAATAAAAAAAAAACCTATCATAAATACGTTGAATGATAAACGGATAAAGATCTGTCGGTTTTTTGGTATGTTTGTTTATTTTTGGGCTTAGCTTCAGCTTAGCTGTTCCTGTTTAAAGATAGTTTGTGGAAAAGGGAAACGATTCTGGTTACACAGTAGCCAACATGCAGGTGGAACTTAATTAATTAACATCACCCATTCAATGAGTGCTGTCTATTTCTGGCACATAAAGCGATCAGCCGGATTCTGATGCACCGTTTGTAGGTTTAACTGACCTGACCTGAGGGATCTTGATGGTGTTATGCTTTGCAACTTGATTTGTGAGAACGTTTACCGGCAAATCCATTTTTGGCACTTGGCACACAATTCTACGACAACGAACGATGCTTCGTTCATTAATTGAACTGTGTTTCTAGATCTACTTTTTTCAAGTCTTGGAATTTGTGTTGTTAGAGGTAAACATTTTTTTTTCAGTTATGTTTTCAGACTTTGCTTTGAAATAAAAGTAAATGAGTTATTGTGTGTCCATTCTTGGGCTTTAAGCCTTTAGCCTGTTACTATAGACGCCCATGAACGTAAATATTTCGAACCAGTACGCGTTTTGACCTATTGCCAGGTTATACCCAATACGTGGACATCGTTTTGTTCCAAGGCAATACGAACCTGCCATACTGGGTGTAGTATGAGATTCAGCATAAATTTAAAACAATATTCAAAGCAGTTTACGATACATGCTTACAAAAACCGAATCTGTCACATTTACACACACATCCAAACCAGCATATGCCTAGATGCTACAAATAATCATATGTGAGCACACATGTGCGCGTGCACACACACACACACACACACACACACACACACACACACACACACACACACACGCACACACACACATGTGCTTGTGCTGGTGTATGTGGTAATCTATAATGTGTGTGTGTGTGTGTGGTGTGTGTGTGTGTGTGTGTGTGTGTGGTTAGTTGGCTGTGAAGGGTCGTCTAATCATATTCGAGAGGGATCATGTTTGAAGTGACATTTTACATATCCATGGACTTTCTCACTTGGAACCATGGAGAGTCATTTGTGTGTGGCCACATTGAAGAACACTTCACCAGAGTCCTCAAGTTCCATTTAGTTGTGGGACAAGGCTTGGGTTTCTGCAAATATTTTCCAAGTTGTCAGTCCATCATTGTCATTGTCTTTCCATTCATTTGCCTCCATCAACTTGCCAGATTATGTTGACAAGGTTGTTAGATATTGATACTTGGCCACACACCTCTGTTTTTCTCCATTCTTAAATTGTTTCATCAAATCATCATCATATGGTCCAAGGAACTGCTTGAAGGTTGAGGCTCTTGTTCATTTGTGATGTGATCAGTAGGCCTTTATATGACGTTTAGTTTCTTCCAGTAGCACTTCTTTTTCATGGCTTGTATTTTTTTTTGTGTGAGGGCCCATGTTGCGATGCAAACAGGAGGATCAAAGATATCATTACCTGTGCATGCAAGAGAGGTGTTGGGCATATGCTTACAAAACCAAATCTGTCACATGAACACACACTCAGACATACTCACATACCAATATACAGCCAAACAAACATGGAGTTGCATGCATGTACAGACATAAAGGCATGTTGGTGTTAACAACAACAACATTTTAGTCACAAACAACTTGTTTTCACTAAGTTATTTAAAAGGAGTCATATTACATTTCAGATACACAGTGTATTTGATTTTACTGGAGGCATTTATTGGGTGTATACAATGTGTGCACTGTTATTCTAATTTCCCTGGAGAAGTGAGTGTACACAAGGTTGCATTTGCACTTTCTCTCTGTCCCTTCATCACTTTTCTGTCTGTCTGTCTATCTCTCTTTGTGAGTGAATGCATGCCTGTATGTGTGTGTGTGTGTGTGTGTGTGTGTGTGTGTGTGTGTGTGTGTGCACATATGTGAGTGTCTGTGTGTTTGGAGAGTGGACAGAAGAAATGCCGATGTGGGAAAGGTCAAGGATGGGGATGCAGGGCATGATTAAGTAAACATATGTCAATTTTTCTTTTTCTCTCTTTAAAAAAAAAAAAAAAAAAAAAATTATATAACTTCAGAGCTTTGTGGCTGAGTACAAAATCCAGTGTTCAAAGATGTGGAACAGTATATATTTGGTGGGTACTCCCTCTTGTTTTCCAGGCATTTAGAGTCACTGCAGCATTTGGGCAATGGCCTATGGGGGACACTCACCACAGTTCCAGACACAGAATCATGACTTGTTCTCTGCCACTGACCTTTTTCAAGACTTGGAGGAAGGTGGAACAGATGCTACAGTGCGGATCTATGGAGCCACAGACGGCTCCACACCAATCCACCAACGACCAAAGCTTGCGGTTGATTCGGACGGTGATGGAATTCCTATGCATGACTTTCAGGTATGAGAAGCTACTCGGAGTTAAAAAGACATTCTTACTAGCAACAGTTTGATATAGTTTCATGATTCAGAGAGAAGATCTGTATATGGCTGACACAGAAATATTCCTGCATTATTATGTTGCCTGCATTGTTACAATTCACACACTCTGAACTGTATACCTAGTGAGTTTCCTGACAACTGAACAGGAATCATCAGGCATGTACACACCAGACATGTATTAAACAAATGCAGACATGCACACACACGTATGCATGCAAGTACACACACACACACAATATATATATATGTATAATATGTATTTTTCATAAATGGGCATTCCCTTTGGAGAGCTAAAAAAAAATGCAATTAATGATAATAAAGTACTTCTACAGCAGTATAGAACAGTTGCTATTTCTGTCTTATTCTATATTTGCAAAGGTGAGATGCACATGAATTTATATCATGGTTTTGTTTTCCCCAGGCTGATGGACATAAAGATCCCCTGATTCTGACACAGACATCGCGAGCTACTGCGTAAGACTTTTTACCTTATTCTCATAGACGTGTGTGTGTGTGTGTGTGTGTGTGTGTGTGTGTGTGTGTGTGTGTGTGTGTGTGTGTGTGTGTGTGTGTGTATTGTGTATAGTGTGTTTGTGCGTGCGTGTGTGTGTGTGTGTGTGTGTGTGTGTGTGTGTGTGTTTGTGTATATATATTGTGTATAGTGTGTGTGTGTGTGTGTGTGTGTGTGTGTGTGTGTGTGTGTGTGTGTGTGTGTGTTGTGTGGGCAGGCGTGCGTGTACATGTGTGTGTTTGTGTGTGCAGGGTTGAATTGATCAGGATGGGTGGGGAAGAGAGCAAAGAGGAAGGGAGAGAAGTGCAGAGGTGTTTTGAGGTGGCACACTGTCTGTCCCTTTCTCCTCTCCACTACTCTCCACACCCTGTCCAATACTCTCCACACCCTGTCTACCCCCATCTCCACTACTCTCTATACCCTATCTACCCACATCTCCTCAACTCTACTTTCCCACACCCTGTCTACTCCCATCTCTCCACTACTCTCCACACCCCTGTCTACAACCATCTCTCCAGTACTCTCCACACCCCTTTACCACCACTATTTCTCCACTCTCCACTTCCTGTCTACCACCATCTCTCCACTTCCTGTCTATCACTATCTCTCCACTCTCCACTCGCTGTCTACCACCATCTCTCCACTCTCCTCTCGCTGTCTACCACCATCTCTCCACTCTCCACTTCCTGTCTTCCACCATCTCTCCACTTTCCACGTGCTGTCTATCACCATGTCTTCACTGTCCACTCCCAGTCTATCACCATCTCTTCACTCTCCACTCTCCACTCTCCACTCTCCTGTCTACCTACCATCTCTCCACTCTCCACTTCCTGTCTTCCACCATCTCTCCACTCTCCACCTCCTGTCTGCCACCATCTCTCCACTCTCCACGCGCTGTCTGCCACCATCTCTCCACTCTCCACTTCCTGTCTGCCACCATCTCTCCACTCCACTCTCCACCTCCTGTCTGCCACCATCTCCACTCTCCTCTCCCACTCTCCACCTCCTGTCTTCCACAATCTCTCCACTCTCCACTTCCTGTCTTCCACCATCTCTCCACTCTCCACTTCCTGTCTACCACCTCTCTCCACTCTCCACTCCCACTCTCCACCCCATCTCTCCACTCTCCCACCTCCTGTCTGCCCACCATCTCTACACTCTCCACGCGCGCTGTCTATCACCATGTCTTCACTGTCCACTCCCGGTCTATCACCATCTCTCCCTCCTTCCCGTCTACCACAATCTCTCCACTCTCACTCTTCACATCCTGTCTACCACACTCTCTCCACTCTCCACTCGCTGTCTATCACCATCTCTCCACTCTCCACTCGCTATCACCATGTCTTCACTCTCCGCTCATGTCCAGTCCAGTCTTTCACCATCTCTCTCCGCTCCGCTCTCCACTTCCTGTCTACCACCATGTCTCCACTCTCCACTCACTGTCTACCATCTCTGCACTAGTCTCCAGTATATATATATGCAAACATGCAGACACACACACATGTACACACACATATTCATACACTCCCTCTAAAATTCACACATGCTTCTGTACTGATCTCAGCAGGAAGCTTGAAAAGAATAACGAAATGCATGGTCAGTGTGTTGTGCTGGGCACAAACTGTGTGTGCAGA
Source organism: Conus betulinus (assembly GCA_016801955.1). NCBI lineage: Eukaryota > Metazoa > Mollusca > Gastropoda > Neogastropoda > Conidae > Conus > Conus betulinus. Next base: position 359,664 of record JADBJO010001406.1, on the reverse strand, counting down.
TACATCAGCACAGGGAGGGGTTCACAGTCCATGCATTCCTTCAACAGTGTGTCTGATATGACTGATGTCTCTGTGCTCTCCTACGGCCAGTATGATAGGTGAGTTAAGTGTGTGTGTGTGTGTGTGTGTGTGTGTGTGTGTGTATGTGTGTGTGTGTGTGTGTGTGTGTGTGTGTGTGCGTGCGTGCGTGTGTGTGTGTGTGTGTGTGTGTGTGTGTGTGTGTGTGTGTGTTTCATTTAACGTCTATCCACTATTCGTGATATTAGACCAAAAAAAAAAAAAAAAGTGAATGTGTATGGAAGTAATTGCGAACGTGCACATAATGTATGCATGTGTATATGTATGGGTGGGCGTGCAATGTGTGTGTGTGTGTGTGTGTGTGTGTGTGTGTGTGTGTGTGTGTGTGTGTGTGTGTGTGTGTGTGTGTGTGTGTGTGATAGTTGTGGATGTGTGTGTGAATATCTTTACATAAGTCATAAGTGAAGATTAACGTAAAACAAATATACTAAAAACCAGCAACTAACTAATCAGTTAAAGTCAAAACGCATGAAAATAGTTAAAAAAATATCCTTTGCTTCCCCCCACCTCCCCCCATCCCCACCATGTATTATCCACCCCACCCCCCCTTTCTTTCTCTCCTCCCCCCCCCAAATAAAGTTAATAAAAATGTTATAAGTATTTTCCAATAGGGGTGCGTGTGTGTGTGTGTGTGTGTGTGTGTGTGTGTGTGTGTGTGTGTGTGTGTAAAACAAAAATCAACAACGAAAACAAAACAAAACAAAAAAAAAACTTATTTCTAAATAATGTTATGCTTAGAAAATGAAAACCTTTTGTGTATTGTAAGTGTGATGAGCATGTGTATGTTTAAAAAAAAAAAAAAAAGCTGAAATGGACTCCCTAGACATCACTGAACTTTGAACATCTGCATTAGGGTAGCATCATCCTTAAAGCGGATAGACATATATCAAAAAAAAAAAAAGATAGCACTTCTGCCTGAACTACGCTCAGCATAGTTAAAAACACACTGTTCAACTATTGTTAATCATTTCATATGGATGCTTTTGTCAATCACTGGACATGTGTTCGATGACAGTTTTACCCCAAATCTTTACTCTGTGACTATCGAAAGAATGAATCTGAAGTAAGGGTGAGTGTGCGCATGTTATTACATGTAATAAACACAACTCGGTGCATACTTTAAGTTAAGAACACACCTAGCAAATAAAAACGTCACCACCAGCACACCATCCCTGTGAGAGGCTAGGACACAGACAGAAGAACTACGACCACCTAGTGTAACTTGCCAAACTTGAGGTGAGCTGACTCTAACCATGAAACTCCCACAAAAACTAAAAAAAAAAAAAAAAAAAAAAAAAAAATACAAGCGCTCATCAAGGAGTGAACTAGGCAGGTGTAATGACAGTACACAGAAAACAGATGAGTTGAGCTTCCAGGTCCCCCATGGGGATACCAGGGGGTCTTTTGTACAAATAGTTCCCCCACCTTTTGGACATTCTGTGCTAGTAACATCCCCATTTCCTTTCGCTCTCAGTAACTCCTCCTTTGCTGTACTGTAGTCTACTGTCCTTTCTGTCTACCATATTGTTTATCTCTCTCTTTTTCCACAACCTCTTCCCACAAATTTCTACACTCAATGAAGTCGGAGTGAACTGACTATACTCTCGAGCGTAGTGTGAGTGTCCCCCAACAGGGTAAAACAAGTTCACACGCTACCAGATACTGGAAGAAGAAGAAGAAGAGCTTCCAGGATGCCTGTTCTACTGCTGACTTTTTGCTCTCCCTCTGGAATCTGTTGAAGAGGATTTTTAGGGCACTTACACAGTTCTGGTCCTGATTTCTGTTTGTTGTTGCTGTTGTTTAGAGACAGTTTCCCTTTCATGTTGCTCCTGATGTGTGTTGGCCAGCTGGGTGCACCACCCCAAGGTGCGGGAAAACTGGAAGCTGGTCGTGGGAGCTGGCATCCTCATGGTCCTGGGAATCGGTGAGTGTGACTTATTGGTTGTGGGAAAAGAGCATTACTTGGATTATAGTGGTACCATCATATATAGACGAGCAAAATGTGTCTTGCCTTGACTTTCTTGGAACTGGAGTGTTTTGCAGGTGGGCTGAGGATTTTGTTGTGATGTGTGATATCTTGCTGTTTCAGTTCTGGTCATTGCTGGCATTGGTATCGCAGTGTCACCAGCATCAGGTAAGTGAACACATTTTTTTTTCTCTGTGTATGTATGGGTAGCTGAAAGTTGCACAGTATCCATTGTTGGACGCATAGTGTGTTTTCGTTGCAGCATACTCTGAGAGTAGGGTTTAACTGATGAAAGGTTCTTTTCCCAATATTCCCCAGTTGCACCTTCTTTGGTTGTAGCCTTTATGTTTCTTGTATACCTCAGTATATAATGGGTATAATGTTACAGAGTTCTTTGGATGTGTATGGATCTAACCATCACAGTTGCCAGTTCCCACAACACCCCCCCCCCCCCCCCCCCCGACCTCCCACCCCATGTTGCGGTTTCCTGACACAGTAGCTGAGGTGTGTGTGTGTATGTTTGTTTCTTTCTTTTCCTTTTATATCTTCTTTACATTGTTAATGATAATCATTCTCAACCTCCATGAGAGTATACACTGCTACACAAAGGCTGGCATTCCTTTGCTCTGGCAGTCAGTGTTGTAGTTCCATCTGGGAGCCAGAACAGCTCAGTTGGTAGAGCGCCAGATCAGGTGATCCTGGGGTTGCGGGTTTGCATCTCCGATGGGCCGTTTTGGTACGGGGGATTTTTCCCTCGAAGTAACATTGGTTCTGACTCCATTCCCCATACAGTCCGTCGAATGAGACTATAAACCAAGGTTTTGGGTGTGAACGCAGGCACATCTTGCACACACGCAAAATCCCATCACCAACTTTCAGAAGAGGAGTCAGTTTGGCCGTTGGTATGGATGACACGTTACACATAGCATGCACCTTCCCCCGAAGATGGAGTATGGCTGCCTTAATGGCAGGATAAAAAAACGGTCATACACACAAAACTCCACTGCCTGTCTATACAGGAAGTGTCCCGCAGGAGTATTAGCCCTCGTACGCAGAAAAAGAAAGAAAAAGTAGTTCCATCGGAAACTATACCATATAGGGCCCAGAGCTGTTGCCAAGTTACCTGTGCAGTGTGGTGCTGGTGCTGTCTCCGAGCCATTCTGCAGTAACCTGCTCATTGCATTGTGTGACACAGGAGTATCTTAAAGAGTAAGTCAGCAGATACCTGAAAATATCACTGGGAATCCTTGACTATGCCATAGAATCATTTGAACGTTTTTTTTTTTTTGTCAGGAATGAATAGATTGAAAGTAGTTGATGAAAACCTAGATTTTGTTCAAAAGCTTGTATGAAGAAAAATGTAATACACAACCAAGCTTGTGTAAAAAAAAAAAACCAGACAAAACAAAATGAAACAACACCTTTTCTTTGTTTATTTGCATTGCTTTGTTGTGTGATCCTCAGGTTACCATTGCATCGTGATCATCGTTATAGGTACCCTTGCCTTATACCTGGAGGTGAGTTTGTTGTTGTTGTGGTGGTGGTGCTGTTATGTCTGAATGTGAATAGATAGAGATATCAGAAGTGAAAGCCTACAGATTGCTGACATACAGAACAAGCAAACCACTCACATTCTCACAGTGTGTGTGTGTGTGTGTGTGTGTGTGTGTGTGTGTGTGTGTGTGCGTGTGTGTGAAGTCAAGTACAAATTATTGTTATTGAGGGTTAAAGAATAAACTTTACAGCTGTGTGTGTGTGTGTGTGCGAGTGTGTGTGTGTGTGTGTGTGTGTGTGTGTGTGTGTGTGTGTGTGTGTGTGTGGTGTGTGTATATGTGTGGATGGGAGCTGTAGAGATTGTTAGTCCAGTTCTGGAAATTTTGTGACTTTAATTTTCCCCATTTCTGTCCCCCCCCTCGGCTCTACCTTTTTTTTTTTTTTTTTTTACTTTAAAAAACTTTTGTGCCAGTGTCTTCTACTGTTTGTGTCTGTGCCTCTGTGACCCTTTCAGCATTGTTATGGAAAGTCTGCTCTTTTTTTCGTCTCATCTTCCTCCAGCCCCCCCCCCCCCCCCCCTGCCTGCCTTACTTCCATGGCATGTTTTCCAGCAACACACAGCCACACCCAGAGTTGTCCTCTGCATCCTACCTGCAGTCGAGGCAAAGGAGTTGGTTGATCAGTGTGCCAAGAGTGCCACGAGGAAAGAGTTGAGCAGACTGTCTTTCTCCTCACGCTGATCTGAAACCCAAAACCTACGCTTACATCAAGACCTCTGGCAAGAGGAATGGAACTCACAGATGGATAACAGACTAGTTAAAATCTGTCCAGACCTGAAAGAGTTTATACCATGTTCCCGAGGCGGCCTTAAAGAAGAAAGAGTTTTGTGCTGTTTGCATACAGACCACTCCTTTTACATCCATTCTTGTCTTTTGAAAGGTGAAGAAGCTCCGTGGTGCATTCCATGTCATGTTCCACTCACTGTGAAATATATTCTTTTAGAGTGTTGGGACTTGTATCATATGAGACAAACATTTTACAAGAAACTCCATGAAAGCCTTGTTCAGAGATGTCCCACCTGATGTGACCTTTGAATTTCTGACAGAGATTTAACATTTTTCATCTGATTTACAATGTTTACAGATGAAAGATTTTGAACAAAATTCCTGGTGTGTTTTTAGAAAGTGTATTTTAAAGGGGTGTGTGAATGAGTTTTTTGTTGTTGCTTTTTTGAACAACTTGTGAGTTGACTTCAGCGTGGTGACAGCCCTGATGTGGCCCTTTGCTGTCGTCGGCTGGGCTATAAGCAACATTACCTTACCTTACCTATCCCCCTGTAGTGGAAGCCCACAGGTAGCAACCTGTGTCAGGTCATCACGGGTCAAGTCTTCAGGGGAGACACTGCCTTGCAGGCACATCTCTTCAGAAGCGTTCAGTGATGCCAGTTTGGATGGAGCAGACACAGGACACCTTCTGTTAACCCCCCCCCCCTCTCCCCCCCCCCCCCCCCCCCCCCCCAGCAGTTTAGAACCATGATGGTTCAGTCGCAGAGTCATCATCAGCGAGTGTTCCTGTGTGGATGGCACCGTCACGTCTTGCCAGAGGCCTTTCCCTTGAGTTTGCCTCTGTCAGCAGCTTTGATGAACTCACCATGGGAATGGATATCAAGAGGACAGGGAAAGTCAGTTCACCTCAAGAGCAGGGCTTACAGAGTTGACAATATGTCAAGATGGTGATCAGAGAAAACAACAGAAAATGGGCTCTGGAGTTCCATTACAGCTGGAGACCGCATAATGAGGCTACGCACTCTGTGCGTCCTTTCATGAAATGTATCCTAGAATACTCTGTCCCAAAAAGATGCAGACGTGTACAGTGTTGATGGGGAAATTTGAGCTCTGCCGGTGGAGACTTGTCCATTTAAAGGATGAAAAACAGATTGTGTAGTTCCAGTTTCCATTGCTAGCCTCCAGGCAAGGAGCCTGTCAAGACCAGAAAAATCCCACTGAACAGATGGTTCTGATATGCCCTCTAAACCTGGAAAATCCCACTGAACAGATGGTTCTGATATGCCCTCTAAACCTGGAAAATCCCCACTGAACAGATGTTTCTGATATGGCCTCTAAACCTGGAAAATCCCACTGAACAGATGGTTCTGATATGCCTCTAAACCTTAAAATATGCCTTCTAAACTGGAAAACCCCACTGAACAGATGGTTCTGATATGCCCTCTAAACCTTAATATGCCTTCAAAACCTGGAAAATCCCATTGAACAGATGTTTCTGATATGCCTCTAAACCTGGAAAATCCTACTGAACAGATGTTTCTGATATGCCCTCTAAACCATGATATGCCCCCTCAAAACCTGGAAAATCCCACTGAACAGATGGTTCTGATATGCCCTCTAAACCTTTGCCATGCATTGTCTAGAAATTGGCATGCTGTAGTTTTGAGGGTATTCAGGGACCTAGGTTTTAGTGTTGTATGTGTCTTTCTGAAGAAATAAAGCCTTTGCATACAAAGTGAGTCACAGCAAACAGGCTGCTTAGTTAATGTTCCGATCGGCGTTGTTTAGAAAGTGTGGGTCTGAGCAGACCTGTGACACACAGTGCTGAAGGTTTTTCTTTGAGAGGAACGATCTCTTCAGACCCATAACGTGATGAAGGTTTCATTTCTAATTTACTCAGTTGTTGAATATTGTTAAACAAATATTTTGTTTCGGTACAGGTGTGGAGCCATGCTTTATAGACAAAGTCATGAAGTTTGTGGAGAGAGCTAAAAAACTGACTTTGTATGAAATGAAGATCAACACCGGATCATTTAACTCTTTCATTCCTCTTTTTCTATGAACCATTACTTCCTCTTGTTCCTAGATTCTTATAATACGAGTATTCCCTTCATTCCTGGATTTAGAGAAAAAAGAGAAGTGTAAAGTGAGAAGTGCCACGTATGCAGTAGCAAACCAGCCAGAATAGAGCGGCAACCATTTTCCTACGCTGTAGGGGCTGTCTGGCATCCATTCCATTCATAAACACTGCCCCGCAATTGACCAGGTCATGACGTGTACCAATGACGCGACTTGTGCGAAGTTCAAAGTGCTTACCGCGAGAACCGATTTTCCAGGCTGCAGGAAGGAAAGGAGGGATTTTGTGCTGCCCGGTTTTCCAGGCTGCTGGAAGGAAGGTACGATATCTGCAAACCAGAAAACCGGGTTGCAGGGATGAAAGAGTTAATATCCACAATGTATGGGAAAGATTAACTCATTCCAGTCTGTAAGTTCTTTTCTTCCTTGGCTTGCGTCCTCAGTAGACCAGTGACAAGTGTTTGGATACTTACACCCTGTCCCAGTTTTTGCTTGTTTTTGCTGGCTGAATTTGGCTTTCTGAGCAAGTATTTTACCCCCATTTACAGATAAGAAACAACAACAAAAAAAAGAAGCTTTGTTAGTACGTCAAGCCTACAGGTTTTTGTTGATTTTCAGTTTTTTGTTTTGTTTTTTTTTTCCTGAAAAGTCAACATCATAAGCACAGAAAGACTGCAGAAGATTTAGCGATGCTGTGCATGAATTGTGACGACAATGATGAGGGAGATTGTGGTCGTGTCGGTGGTGAAAAAAGACAAGAAGGAAGTATTTCTGTCACTTTTTTTTTATTTCTTCATTTTTAACTTGGTCATACCCAGTTCAGATGTCAGTTACAATGTCATCAGAAATTCTGCTAACATATACCATGCAATAATTCATGAAGTAACCAAGCTCGTTTATATTAAAAAAACCACCTGAAGTATTTTTGGCAGTTGCATTCAACAGTCAGACTCGACTGAAAGTTACATGACAAGGTTGCTTAAGATAAAATGTTTACAACAGTTTCAGTGTATTGCCCCTCTCCCTCATCTTCTCTACCACCCCCCCCCCTCTATGTCCCCCTCCCCCGCCTCCTCTTCCCCCCTTCCTGTCCCTGCCGCTGTACCAGGTGGCGCTGGTCCTGGGAGTTGTAGTAAACTGTCAACTGTAGGGTTCCAGGTTTGGCTTTTTTTTTTTTTTTTTTTTTTTTTTTTAAAAATGCCACTGGGAGGAATGTTAATCACTTACTCTGTTTCTTTCTTGACAGATAATGCTGGTTTTTGATTTGTCTTACTTTTTTTTGTGTGTGCGCAGGATACCACTTTATCTACATCTACTGTGCAGCGATAGGACGACCTGGCTTCGACTTCAATAACCTGCCTGCTCTGCAATACCCTGGCCTTGTGAAGTGCTGTTGAATGCATTTCTGTTTTCCATGTTCCGGATGTGTGCTTGAGTGTGTGCGCATGTGTGTGTGTGTATTCCATTTGCATTCCAGTGTTCTCTTTAATATGTTTTGAAGTTTTCGTTAATTGTCCTCCATCTGTGATTACTTCACGACAGACGCAAAGTAGTTTGGTAGAAAGGGTTGCGAGGTGTGGAGAGAGAGAGAGAGAGAGAGAGAGAGAGTAAATAGAGTCAACAGGGGTATGTAAATGTGTGTGTGTGTGTGTGTGTGTGTGTGTGTAGACATTTTGATTTAATGGTACTGGTTTATTGTACATTTATCCACTAACAAATCTGGACTCCACCACACAAGTGATGATCATTTGTTGAGGTCACCATGTTCCAGATGATCATTGATTGGACCAGTAACTACTGTTAAAAAAAAAAAAATGCTGCAACTGAAATGATTCAGCAGTTTCTTGTGGGATAGTTCCAAAAGGGCATGATGCATTCATGCTTGACTGGACACGCATGTTCACACTCATCACACACACACACAGAGGTACACACACACACAGAGACACAGACACCATGCATGCATGCACACACGCATACATGCGTGCACACGCACACACACACACACACACACACACACACATATATATATATGCATGCATACACGCACGCATGTGCTGTCACACACATCAACAGAAACTTTTGATGCTGTGATCAGAATTCTGATGAGAGTCGTGATGTTATGCTTACAAACTTTGAAACTGTTTCTGTGATTCATTAAATGGTACGATGTTATATGCAGGGGTTACTGCAAAGGGGTAAGTCTGCCAGGTGACATGAAACCTTCCTGCCAGTTCTTATTTATGTTGACATATGTTCTGCATTTCAGTGTTGACAAGGGATGGGGGGATGAGAGAAAGGGGAAGGGGAGAGAGGTGGAGGGAAGGAACAGGGATGAGGACAGGTTGTGCGTTTATTTTTCATTTACATGCGCAGTCTCCCTGTTTCAGTTAACCATGAATATGTGTGTGTGTGCGTGTGTGTTGTGCATGTGTGTGTGTGTGTGTGCACACATGCCCAGCATGTGTGTGTGTGTGCACACGTCTGTGTGTGTGTGTGCTTGCATGTGTATGTGTGTGCATGTGTGTGTGTGTGTGTGTGTGTGTGTGTGTGTGTGTGTGTGTGTGTGTGCGTGTGTGTGTGTGTGTGTGGATGCATATGCGTGCATGTTCATGGCAAATTTTAATGTTGGCAGTTTCTTGGAAAATACAATTGTCAGTAAAAGTGAAGTTTGACCGAATCTTAGCTGTATATATACCGTGGATGATTTTTGTCACAAGTTCACTCCGAAACCACTGTGTGCGATACAAGTAAGCGACACACAATCTTGGCACCCAGTTTGGATCCGACTCTCAAAACTTTCCGAGTTTGAAGATTCTTCAGATTAGAGCAATTGACCCTGTTGAATACAAGTCAGTCTTTGAGCAAGTACCGACGCCACCAGTGTTTCAAAACCAGGCTATTCCCGTGTTGGGCCATGTGAAATGCAGGCAGATGCACAGCAAGCCAGGGAAAAACTGAATCATACATTCCCATGAAACTGCACTGTGGATGACATTATCAAGTAGGCCCAGCTAAGACAGTGTATGTAGTGCCTATTCAGCCTGTGTCTGGGCACATGCTGTATGTGTCCATGACTACTCCTGTGACAACCTGGCTGGCACATTTGAACTGGAAAATGGTTCATTGGAACTGAAAATAATACATTTGAAATGAAAAATAACGTGCATCACATCGATCCACATAGTAACATTTTTATGCATCACTGTTTAACATCAGTTTACACACAGAAATGAAGTAAAATATGTGCATCTTTGGGAAATGCTGAACATCTGTACTGGTATTGTTTGCGTACTTATAAGTTTGTTTACGTTGCAAAGGTTGGTGGGGAGCATGGGATGTGTTTTAGAATGATCTCAGAGCTTTTCTTCTTCTTGTTGGTGTTGCAGCAGAGTTGCATAGACCGTTTTCTGTACCGCAGTGATTTAAGCATTTATTGATATTTTGTAGACGTTAGTCTTCTTCTTGGATTATTTTCTGTTGACTTATTTGGATAAAAGTAGGGAGAGAGAGAAATGGAGGGGGAATGATTTTAGTGTGTGTGTGTGTGTGTTTTTGTGCATTTAGGGCCAAGTCAGGGATACTGAACTTTTTTTTCCATATGAAATCTGGTACACATGTTGAATTTACGCATGTACAGTTATGTGGAGATTCGAATTCTTTTTTTATTATTACGCCTATCACTGTTGTGTAATCATGTTTTGTTTTTTTCTTTTGCATGCATTTAATAGTCACTCTAGTAATCCGTGTGTTTTTGATGCATTTGGACAGAAAAATAGTACAAGTCAAAATGGTATCTAAAAAAAAAAAAAGAGAATTTCAGGTAACTCATATTTATTTGGGTTTATTTATGTGTATGTTTATAAGTAAGGAAACAATTTGAAGGCTTGCCTGTGAATGCCAGTTTGATTATGCAAATAATGTAAACATTGATCTGTACACCAATCTGATGATACAAATGATATTAAACTTTGATCCATACACCAGTTTGATGATACAAATAATTTACACATTGATCCATACACCAATCCACTGATACAAATGATTTAAATTTTGATCCATACAGGGGCAAAGGCAAGTTACTTAACCCAGAAGGCATTCACACATCGGAATCGTGGTCTTGTTTGTTCAATGTCATACTTTTTTTTTAAAATTTGCTTTGGCTTTGGCGAAAAAATCAGTAAGGTATTCTCTTCAACTTATATAAAAAAAAAGAATGAGTGTGTGTGTGTGTGTTTGTGTGTGCGTCTACGACAGTAAAATCACACACACACACATCATGTACTCAGCACTGTGAGTTTTATTTATGACTTCATTATTGCTAGCAACAAAGTTTTAATTATGGCCTTCTCATTTTTATTTATGGCCTCAGAGTCGTTGGGACTATTACATGCAGAGCCCACATTTGTTAAGTGTGGACCACATCCACAGTGTCGTCCATACAGCACTGTCTAGCGGTATTCTCTGTCACCTTCTCCTCCTCATGCCAATCCAGTTCAGCTTCTTTCTTGGATCCACCCTCATACAACAGGTCCACGACTTGTTCACGAGGAGCAAGCTCTTTTAAGGTGTTTTGATCAGAGTATGTGAACATCCAACCAGAAAGAAGGGTAATGTGAGCAAGTCTTTGTCAGATCATGGTTCACCATGATTTTTTGTGTGGTTATTATTAGTATTGTAGGTTTTTTTTTTTTTTTTTTTTTTTTCTGGAGGTAGCCTGTCAGGTAGAATGGCTAGCATCCTTAACATAGTTGGTGTAGTTTTTATGCCAGAAAGATGTCCCTAATTCAGTTATGCTATGAATTGGTGTTATGCTGTGAATTGTCATAGATGGCTCTGTTTTACTGTTGGTGGCGACGTTGATAGTGTATGAATTGTTGTGGATACTTCTATGTTCTTGTTAGTTGGTGGCGGTTTGTCGATCGTTCAGTTATGCTGTGTATTGTTGTAGATGATTCTATGTTCTTGTTAGCTGATGGCGGTGATGTTGATCGTTATATATTGTGTGATTTTGCGTGTTGTTAAGTAGGTGGTGGTGGTGGTGTGAATTACAAATTGGTGGTAGTGATGTTGATAGTCACACTAGGAAGGGTAGATAATTGTGTGTTATTGTAAGTTAGTGGTTGTGTTATCAACAGTTACGCTTATCAGTTGCTGTAGATGATTTGCATGTTATTGTAAATTTGTGGTTGTGACATCAACAGTTACGCCATTACTTGCTGTAGATGATTTGCATGTTTATTGTTAAGTCGGAGGTGGTTATCATTGTTGAAAGTTATTTGCTATAAATTGGTGGTCGCAGATGATGGCTGTAGATGAATGTTATTGTTAAGTCGGAGGTGGTGGATTTTGAAAGTTATGCTATAAATGACAAGATGATGGTGTGATAATGTTAGTCCTGTTGGCAGCGCTCTCTCCTCACGGACAAAGCGTCTGTTAGGGGACAGTGGTCAGAGGGTCCTGGGTGGTCAGCTGGGCCATGGCGCCGAATCTGGAACATCTTTCCATGTGATATATCTCTGCTTTACAAGATGGTCTCATTCCCAACATCAGTCAGGCTCTGGATGTGCAAGAATGCACAGAGAGGAGTCTTGAACTGATGCTTGTGTTATAGTTGGACTTTAAATTTGAAGATACTGGACAGTTTTAGGGCATCACCATGGCATGACATCTGAGTTCGTTGCTAAGTGAGGTTACTGCAGGCAGAAATTGAAACAAATTTTTAAAAGGTATTTAAAAAAAAAAAAAACCCAGTTAACATGGGCAAACGAATTACAAAGACAAAACATGACGCGTTTTGACCTCTTAGGTCTTCTTCAGGCAAGATAAACAACACTGGGGACAACAGTTGTGTGGGAAGATAAGTGATTCCTCGTTTTTCAACATTTCAGCATCATCTACCTAGTAACACTCCTGTCACTGCCACTGACACAAAACAACACGTGATGCTTCCAGATCAGATGAAGAACAGTACTGTTGCCCTGAATATCATGTGGAGAAAATTGAAAGCTGTGAAGTGATAGAAAAAAAAAAAAAAAATGCAAAAGATTCTGACAATAAAAATTTGTTATAAAAATTGTAGAATACAGGGGGCAAAATGTCCATTTTTGAATGCTGGTCTGTACAAAAATTGGGGCCATAATTATATGATACAAATGCTTCTCAACAGTAATCTTTTGCCGTTGACTCAAGTCAGATTATGGGCATTTTATAGACCATGTTCTTCTTTTTTTTTTTTTTGTGTTTGTGTGTGTGTGTGTGTGTGTGTGTGTTATAAGACTGAATGTCAAATGATCATACTAGTTTTACATTCCTTTTCAGATTTTTTTCCCCTCCATTTGAAATGATTGTTCTGACCGTCAAATTTTGCAACTTGTTCCATTCTGCTTTTACAGGTGGTATTTTTATTCATGGTTGTTAGAAGTTATTTGATCGTATCTGTGTACATGTTCTGCAGTGTTGTTTTTAAAACTTTTTTTTTTTTTTTTTTTTTTTGTCACTGGAGTTGGCTTTTGAGATGGTATGGTTGACTTTGACTGGCTAGCTTGTGTTCAAGACTCTTGACTTCTTGTCCTTGGCCCAGATGTTGGTTTCAGTTCTTCAGACACTGTCGCCAAACTTGGCTGTGCAGAATACATGACAATCTTGGTATTACGGTAAACCTTTTATTTTATTTATTTATTTATTTATTTTTTTCAACACAGATGTATTGCTTCTGCTTTCTGTTCACTGGCCAGTTGAACGGCTGGGTGGATTTTAAGCTTCACCTGTTATGTGTGTGGAAATAAGGTGGACAGGATTGAGAGTTCGTGAAGATAGAGTGTGAGCAAATCTTATAATACAAATGGGGCATTAGTGTCAGCTGGACACAGGAGACTTGAGAGATACGAGAGAGTTTTTTGAGGCTGGTGCGATTGTTGCTGCACAAAGTGGTTCAGTACAATGGTTGGACTGTGATGCGAGTCCTACATTAGATCTGTATAATTTGCACAAAGTGGTTCAGTATAATGATTGGACTGTAATTGAGCCCTGATGCGAGTCCTACATTAGATCTGTATAATTTGCACAAAAGTGGTTCAGTATAATGATTGGACTGTGATGCGAGTCCTACATTAGTTCTGCATATAATTTTGCACAAAGTGGTTCAGTATGACTGGACTGTGATGCGAGTCCTGCATTAGATCTGTATAATTAGCACAAAAGTGGTTCAGTATAATGAGTGGATTGTAATGCGAGTCCTATATTCAGTTCAGTGTAATTTTGGTGTTATTATTCACTCTGTCGGATATTCATCAGTTTTGGAAAAATTCAAGGAAGAGTCCTGTTGTGGTGTGTATTGCCAAGCTGACCAGCAATGTCAAATCAGGACAGTTCTGAGAGCACAGTTATATGCATGTTAATCAAACAAACATGAAAAAAAAAAAAAAAAGACGAGTGGTCACAAACTTTAGGAATCCAACGAATGTTCTGATTCGTTTGAGACTCTGCCTTGCTCCCCCCCCCCCCCCCCCCCCCCAACCAATTTATATGTACAGCTACAGGCAGGATTTGACGTGAAGAAGAGCCAGTACATAAATCTCTTTAAACATGGATTGTTAGGAAATGATCTATTGCTAGTATTGGCCCAAAATGACTGGCAGTCCTTTAACAATGTAGTAGGTTATGCCCCCGATGCGTATTATTGTTACTGGAAGATTTGTTGTTGTTATTTTTTCTTTAGATCTGTTGATGGTTTTGTTCAGATCTGTTGATGATGTGTTTGAATTGGTTTTCTTATATCTGTTGATGATGTATTGGATGGTTTTACTCATTCCACCAAAATTGATATTATTGTAAAACTGAAAGAAAAAAAACCAAAACCTGCACATAATGTTATTTACACTTCCTTTTCATCTTGTCAACTGTAGACTCAAACAGTTATCTTCTGTCTTGATCAGTATTTCTTTATTTACACTTGTTTTATTCGAGTTTCACCAGTGGAATGTTTTTTTACATGCTGACTGACTTTTCTGTTAATATACTTTCTGACATTTTGATTGACATTGATGGATATGTATTTGTGATGCTGAGAAAGTGTGTGAGTATGTGTATTTGTGTGTGCACTTAATCGGTCTCATGAACGGGGGCAGGAATAGCTCAGTGGTAGAGCGCCAGACTCGTAATCTTGGGGTTGTGGATTCAGATCTCCGCCAGGCTGTTTTGGTACAGGGGGATCTCCCCTCGGAGTTAACACTGGTTCTGACTCCATTTTCCATACAGTCCTTTGAATTAGACTGCAAACCGAGGTTCTGTGAGTGAATGCATGCATAACATCGTGCACACATGTAAAATCCCATCACCAACTTTCAGAAGAGAAGGCCAGTTTGGCCGATGGTATGGATGACACGTTACATATAGCATGCACCTTCCCCGAAGTTGGAGTATGGTTGCCTAATGGCGGGATTAAAAAAAAACGGTCATGCACACAAAAAACTCCACTCCCTTTGTTGGGTACATGGGATTAATCCTTGCCTGTCTATACAAGGGGTGTCCGCAGGAGTATCATCCTGCATATGCAGAAAAAGTCTCACGAATTTTAAGCTTTTTCAATACAGCACTGAATTCAATACAGTACTGAAAATTCTTCATCAACAGTTTTGCTTTTATAAAATGGGTTTTGTACACATATGTGCAGTTCTTTGTGCAGCTGCAGACTGATTCTGCATGGTCTGAGTTATGGAAAGTATACAGCTTTCTGTACACACCTTCCTCACGTGTCGGTTATACAAGTGGTAGTGAAAAAAAAGGAATGACATGAGAGAATGAAAGGGAAAAAAAAAAAAATCAGTTTCTCGAAGAGCCGTTCAATAAGGAACTTTATTCCTATCTGCCCTGAAATATTTGGTTTGCAATTTCTGCTTTGTCTGTCCACTGTTCTTGTTGAAATGAATTGATGAGAGATGATAAATAAATGTTTAATTAATAGCAAAGCTTGAAAACAGAATTTCATCCAGTTCCTGAATCAGAGGATTGTATCTCAGCGAAAGCATGCAGTCACGTAACAGTCATGTACAACCATTTCTGTTCTGATGACTAGAAATGGTAAACCATGGAACTGCCACCGTACAGAGGACATTTCACTGAACACCCCATCAGTATACCACATCACATTCATACGCAAAGAGTAACACATGAAATTGAACAAAGTACCTGCAAACCTGAAACAAACATCTTGAGTCATTGCTCCTGAAACTCGAAGACTTCACAGACACAACAGGCCAGACAGATCTTTAGCAAGGGGACATATGCAAGCAGACATCACCTAGAATCATGGAATGAATCCGACATGTCCCACCAAACAGCATTGAAAAACGAAACATGATGTGCTCACAACTCTCTTGGGGACAGCAAAAAGAGTTTAATGACTACAGCTTGTGAGGAATTGCACTTACACTTTGTGCCATGCAGTTGTGTTACAGACTGGTGCTCACTCTCTCAGTCATGTTGCCTACAGTCTAATCCTGTCTGATATCAGCACTTGTTTTTGACGGTCTGTTCAAAATGCTGCCTACATCTGTCTACCAAGAGCAGAGCAATGCGTTAATGTTTGCCATCTTTTACATTTTCCATGCATGAACCATATGCTAGAAGAAATCAAGGCGGTCTGACTTTCAAAAAAGTATGGTACAATAATTCTAGAGATCATTATCACACAAAAAGGTTCTGAGATTAAACTGTTACTCTGGTACAATAATTCTAGATCATTATCACACAAAAAGGTTCTGAGATTAAACTGTTACTCTGTAAAAATCCAGATTTCCCCTCTCGTTTACAAACAACAGTGACAAATTGTCAAGGAGCAGATGATGAAGAGAATCTGGTGGTCAATTCCTTTCAGACTTTTCGTCCAAGCACAACACTTGCGTGGGTAGAACACGGCAGGGACTGCTGTAACCAATGTTACAAACATGGTGAAGAACTGATGATTACTTTGATTCACATGACGCAAATAAATTATGTTAAGAAAAGATTGATAAAGCAAATGCAGTACAATTATCTGATGAAGCAACACGCATGAAAAAAATATCCTAATTCTGCAAGTTGTATGAGGTTTTGGAGATGCAAACACTTCAGGCCAACTGATTTTTATGCGCAGCAAAACAATTTTGCAGATTGCAAGCACGAAGATATGATGCATTTGGTCTTGTTTTTTCGAATCATACCGGGTTTTGGCATAGGCTTGCGACAGTCTTTTGCCTTCCATGAGGTATGGCACAAACTGTAACAACATGCACCATTTGCATCACAAATGTTTGATGCCACCCACACAACACAAAAACTTCACATAAAGTTGAGGATCCCCCGGGACCCCGCCATAAAACTCTAAAAAAACTCTGTTTTCATCTCACTCTGCCTTGAAAATGTCACAATTTTTTTACAGCATTCAACAGGGTCATCTCCGATTTCAAACTATCCGTTATCATGTTTGCCAGCTGACCCTTAGCACCCCCCTATTTCTGAAGGACAGGTCATCGGCTTTTTGCTCTGAGCATTCTCTCCTCAACCCTCATGCTGCCTTCCTCTGTCCCAAGGCAAAGGTCATGAAAATTTCTGTTCTTTTACAAGTAAACTGACAATCAACTCTTCACATTATATATTTATATTTTAGGTTGTCCTCTCTCTTCTAAACATCATATATAAAAAAAAGGGACTCTCTCTTTCCTATGACCTTATTCATTCCTTCCTATGATCATGAAAAGGGGTACCATTTCAAAACAAAGATTTTCAGACGCTTACTTTTGTGGAAAGTGCTGTGTCTTCTACTTTCTCTTCCAGTTTGATTTCAGCTCTGCATATCTCCATTTGCTGCTCCTTTCTTAGAGATACTCCTTGTCAGGAGTCTTTGCTGTTTCTTTTGCCTGATGATCTCAGGGTCATCTTCAGGCAGGCAGCACTTTACGGCCCTTCACCTATTGGGGAAGCCTTGGTGGAAGTTCCAGACAGAGTCGGTGCCAGCTCTCTGGCTCCCTGGTCCTGTAACCCCAGCGGCCGCCCTCCTCCTTTTACTGTCCGCATCTTTTTGGCTGCCTGCCTTCACCCAGCGCAGACCTCTGACATCTAACTGAAACTGGCTGCAGTGGTTCTTGGCACAGCTCAGCAATGCAGATATGACCGATTTTCATGAATATTGTGGTTATCGGCAACATGTTGGGTAGAGGTCTCCTGTGGTATTCTGTATTTTCCACTGAATCCGCCTAACAGAGGCATGCATGTGTACGGAGTTCAAGTTAGAACAAATATGATAGGTAGGTCGGTGGTTTTGACTTGGCAAAGTATCACTCCTCAGACAGAAGATGGTCAACTCCTAAAATGTTCTGCCATCCTCAAGCCAGGAGTTTTCGTGGCTTTGTCTGCTCACTCTCCTTGCTTGCACTAGCGCCTACAGCTATCCCTTCCCCCCTGATCCTCACCTCCATCCATCCCTCACCCTCACCCCCCTCTCCGTGGAACTGCAGGCGGTACAGTGACAGGCTAGTCATGCCTCCCACTCCCAGCTAACCCGGAGAAACACAGAGTCCTAACCAGGCCCCTCCCTTTCCCCTGTGGATGCTCACATGTGCATACAAGGAGGAAAAAAACCATCCAGAGTCCTGCCAAAGTGAACCTGCTGCAGAGTCTGAAGAGAGAATTGTTATGGAGTGACTAAAACTAGCCAGACTAAGACCATCTGGAATGACAGAAACATCACAACCAGTTCCAAGAGCAGACTGATGTGCTCCCTGGTCAATGCCATATTTCTTGATGCCTCGGAGACGTGGACTCTGACAGCTGAACTTGAGGATTTAGAGATTAGAGATGGTGTTTCCGCAAAATCCTTGGCAGCTCATACAAAAGACCAGACCAGAGTAAGGCAAGCCTTTGGACCATACGAAGACCTGCTGTCCACAGTGAAAAAGAAGGAAAATGAGATGGTCTGGTCATGCATCAAGATCACCAGGACTTGCCCAAACAATTCCACAAGGAACAGTGCGAGGAGGCAATAGGAGAGGAAGACAGAGAAAGAGAAGAGAGGACAAAATCTGTGCGTGGACTGGCCTCACACTCAGCAACTGCCTGAAAGCGTCGTGAGAACCGGAAGGAGTGGAGGAAGCTGGTTGCAAAGTCTTCTGTGGTGCCCCAATGGTCCTTCAAGACTCTGGAATAGGTGATCGGTAATTGATGATAGGTGACAGGTGATTGGTGATAGGTGACTAAAACTGAGGAGGCTGCAGTCGTTCTTGGCAGCTCCGCGAAGACCAGCGACTGCATCCCCAAAGTCCCTCAGTGTAAGTCAAGCAATGGACACATCCAGAAGCTGATTTGTGTTGCTAGCGTCCTGTCCACCCACAGGAGACTGGGGGCACCTTGACAGTGATCCAGTCCTACTCAGTGCCTGACTGTGTCACTGTCACAAAGGGTCAGAGTTGTTTCTGCTCTCAGCAAGTGCTTGTGGGCATTGTACTCCCTTTTTTCCCCCCCCTCATTCCGTTCAGCCTTTCCTGGCGTGTGGGTGTTATACTCCTTTTTTCCCATTCCACACCTTCTCTTAGCC
Organism: Conus betulinus; assembly: GCA_016801955.1. Classification (NCBI taxonomy): domain Eukaryota; kingdom Metazoa; phylum Mollusca; class Gastropoda; order Neogastropoda; family Conidae; genus Conus; species Conus betulinus. The sequence goes on along the minus strand of JADBJO010001406.1, from coordinate 340,694 downwards.
TTTCTCTACCTTCTTTTTTTTTTTTTTACCGATCTCATCCTCATCTATCATTGGAATCTTAAGAGATGAGGGCATTCTCCTCCAAAGGGCAGTAATTCACTTATTTGTCTTTTGATCTTTCCAGCTGATTTCTTTCTTTTTTTTTTCTTCCAAGTCTTCTTGTATACTTTTCTCCTTTCTTTCTGACATCCTGCAGTCATAACAGTCAGGTAAATGGACAGCGAGCTGTGAGGTACTACCTTTAGCACGATTTCTGTTAATGCAGGTCTTTTTAGCGGCAGTCCAAATTACAAAGCATATGAACACCAACGGCCATCATAAACCCACTCCATCACCAGATCACAGAATACCTCTCCATTCTCATCCACAATTAAACAAAAAACAACCCCAAACCAAACCAATCAACCGAACCACACAAACTTCCCTTCCAGGCCTCTGTTGGCCACGCCCTATCATCTCTGGATGGGTTCAAAGTTCTTGGCCATGCCCTATCATCTCTGGATGGGCTTCAAAGTTCTTGGGCAGCAGAGGCAGCCTGAGGATCATCATGCCCAGCCGCACAGGAACCCGGCCCCGCACAGCACCCAGGCGGTGTAGGACGTGCCCAGGAGGAGCAGCAGGGCGTTGAGGGGCATGGTGAACACCACCGCCTTCTCCGACCAGATCTGGCCCTGCCACTGGATGCCCACCAGCACCACGTAGACGGGCAGCGAGGCCAGGACCACCAGCATCTCCAGCAGGCCCAGCAGCACCCCGCCCACGTCCTCCAGCCCCCACAGCTGGCTCTGCATCAGCGTGGACAGCACCAGGATCCCCAGGGCCGCCACCACGGTGGGCGTGGCTCTGTTGGCCGGGACAGGGAGGACAGCAGGAAGGAGTCGCGCTGCTGCAGGCACAGCAGGAAGAGGGAGGCCGCGCAGAACTGAAAGGAGGAGACAGGGGGGGTGGTTACTTTCCCCGAAAGGGAACTGTTGTCCGATGCAACGGTCATCATTGAAGCAAGAACGGACAGAATCTTAGACTTGTATGTGATGAGGAATAAACAGTGCTAAGACATAGTATCATACATACACCATTTCAAATGCTAAGACACAGTTTAACAATCATACATACATCATCATAAATGCTAAGACATAGTATCATACACACATCATTATAAATGCTAAGACATAGTTTAACAATCATACATACATCATTATAAATGCTAAGACATAGTTTAACAATCATATACACATCATTATAAATACATAATCACACTTTCTGCTAAGACACAGTTTAACAATCATACATACATCATAAAAACATAGAATCAAACTTAATGAAAAACGTGTTCTGTCAAGAGTTTCTGTACGGTAAGGGGGAGGTTTTGTGAAAAAAAGGCATGTTTGGTTTCGTCATAAAGCTCATCCAATCGACATCATAAGCTTGTTTTCAAATCAACTGCATATATTAAATCTGTGTAGATTTTTGTTGCAACAACACAAACTTCGGCCTTTCACAAGTTCCATGAAGGAAAATCAGTCGCTGTACATAGTCATCTATTCCTTCGCCGTGAATCAGCTGGTGACACATGGCAACTCACACTAAGCACCATGCTGGTCACTAGAAAGTGCCCCACAGACTACCCTTCATGGTGCCAGCTAGGTTTAAACTTCAAGCTGACCACAGACCATGGCAGATGAATGCGGGTGTCGGCCAGGCAAATACAAAGCGTCCACTTCAAAAATGGGTGTGGAGAATGGAGAGAGAAGGATGGGAAGTTAGGGGGTGGGGTGGGGTGGGGGGGGGGATACACACCGACTGAGAATGTGTTTCCAAGGGCAGAATTCCACCAGAAGCAGAGGATTGTAAGCTGTGTAGTATTAACTCTTTTATTCCTACTTTTCTATGAACCACTACTTCCTCTTGTTTCTAGATTCTTATTATAAGAGTATTCCCTTCATTCTGGACTTAGAGGAAAAAAAAAAAAGAAGTGTAAAGTGAGAACTGCCATGTATACAGTAGCAAACCGGCCAGAAATAAAGCGGGTGACCACTTTCCCATGCTGTAGGGGCCGTCTGGCATCCATTTCATTCATAAACACTGCCCCGCGAGCGACCCGGTCATGACGTGTACCGATAACACGACTAGAGCGAAGTTCAAAGCGCTTACCGCAAGAACCGATTTTTCCCGGGCTGCAGGAAGGAAAGGAGGGATTTTATGCTGCCCGGTTTTCCAGACTGCAGGAAGGAAGGGTACGATTCCTGCAAACCGGAAAACTGGGTTGCAGGGGTGAAAGAGTTAACCAGTGTTTAAACCTTCAGCTGAACTCTTTCCAGCGGCCTCACAGGATAGGACCCCACTGCCAACATGTCTAGTCATCAGGGAATCATTTCTGGTCTCTGTCACACTACATGCTGTAAAACAAATGTCCATTGAAGAGACACCAACATCACACACTGTTCTAAGGCTTATCATTCCCTTCGATACTAGGACTTGAAAGCAGCACTCACCCACAGATCATGCAGCAGAGTGTCGAAGGGGCCTTGAGCACCTGCCAGGAGGAGGAAGGCGGACACCGTGAAGATGTTGCTGATGATGGGGATGAGGGGCAGCCTGTGGTATTCCTTCTTGGTCAGCGGCAGGTGATGTGAACCCTGCAAGAGATCGGACACCCCTCTGTACAAACAGCTCTCACTTCAGACATGACCCAGAGTCAGGGAAGGATAGTTCCAACTGCTTTAGGGTATCGCTTGGGGCTCTGTGGTTACTACCCATGACCTCAACCAGCTGACCACCAGAAGTTTCAAAGTGAAGTGATGACTGCAGGCAGAAACTGAAACACATCTGAAAAGTAACTTTTAGAAACTCTGCCAGTGAACATGAACAAAGAAATCCATAAGACAAAACATGACACGTTTCAACTTCTTATGTCTTCTTCAGGCCAGATAAACTGCATTCTCGACAATGAAACTGAAGAATGAGCGATCGCTTATCTTCTCAAATTCAGGGCAAGATGGGCATTGAATGCTAATAACTGACAACCAGCCTACTAAACATCTGCACAGACTTTTTACGGGACTGACATAAACGAGGTAGTCAACTTTTGCCACCATTTATAACTATTACATGCAGATAATTTAAAATTAACGCTGCTTGTGGCACCAATTCACCTAGCACAAATACAGACAAAAAGTGTAATCACCAAACAAGAAAACCTCCCTAAAAGAAAAAAAAAGTTCCAGATTTGTCTGTTATGCTCCCAGGTGGCATCTGCATGCAGCCAGACCACATGGAAACATGACAACACAGCAGCAGATTTCTTCCACCTCACAACAGGCCCCTGCTTCTGCACCCTGACCCCTGTCAGCCAAAATCCAGTGATGGTAATGTTGCTTACCGCCCAGCCGACTGCAAAGGGCCATATTAGGGCTGTTACTGCGTTGAAGTCAACTCACAAGTCATTAACTCTCCTGCTACCAAGTTTTCTGCTGCTTACTTCCTGTTGGAAACCAAGTAATTCTTTAACGTTTGTGAACATTTTCACTTGCTATCATAAAAAAAAAAAACACAACAAAAAAATAGAGTAATGCATGAATTTGCATGCAATTTTGTGTTCATGTGCAGAAATGAATGAATAAAAGTCTGAAATGAAAAATACATTGGATATGAGTTTTCTAATGTTGTCTACTTCAAAATCTCTCGGCCAACGATCAAAATCATATGCACACACAGATGGATCGCTGTTACTTGCATCTTCCTCCTCGGAATTGCTCAAAAGATCCCAGTAACCAACATTAGCTTCAAAGTTCTGTCACTCCGCGATCTCTTTCGATGCATTTACGTTTACTTTCACTAATTTCTTCAGCAGTAAAACCCTGAAAGGTTTCATCGTCGCTGTCTCCATCTTGTTGGAGCTCTCGCCACAAGTTTTCGTTTGGTTCCATGGCAAAAACTGCTAAAAAATATGACTTTTTTCTTCAGTTCAAACCAAAACAATCCGCCATTTGCAAAGCCAGTCCATCTGGAATCAACTGCACATGCGTGTATTAACGGAAAATGTGATGTAAATCGCGCAAAAGAAGGGATGGTAGGGACAGACCGGAATGGCCGCAGGCCTCGGCGGTTGTGCCCGCCCACAGTTTCTATGTATAGCAGGGATCGTTGGCAGTTCTACCCGCCGACGGCAGTAGGAGAGTTACAAAACAAAAGAAAACAACAACAACCAACTCATGCACATAACCTTTAACATACACCTTCTAAAAACACACAGGGAAATTTTGTTATACCTCTTTCTTCTGTAAAAAATCTTAGATCAGATGGAGAATGTTCATCTCTTTCAGAAATTCAAAGGTCACACATCAGGTGGGACATCTCGGAAAAAGTTTTCATGGAGTCTGCTGTAAAAGGTTTGTGTCTCACATCATGCAAGTCCCAACACTCTAAAAAAAAAAACCAAACATGTTTCACTGTGAGCGGTGCATGACATGGAATGCACCACAGAGCTTCTTCACCTTCTAAAAGATAAGAATGGGCTGTAAAAGAAGTGGCCTGTATGCAAACGGCACAAGACTGGTTTTTTCGAATCCAGAGAAGGCCGATGTGAAAAGACATGGGAGATGAGGCTCTCCACAGTCAATAAGAAGAGAGGCTCCCACAGGGAACACTTGCAGGCCTATCACTCTGCTCTCATCCATCACAGGAAGGGTTCCTGTCTTTGGTTCTTTTGTTCTTGTGTCCGGCCATTTCCCTGCATACAGACTGGGCTTTGTGCAGAGAACGGGACAGAGAACCCATGACACATCTGCAAATGGAAGCACACACACATACACATACAAACATATGTCTATTCTCATCACTGCTTTTGTTCTGGTGTTTGGCCACTTCCCTGCATTAGATCTGGTTTTGTACAGAGAATAGGAGAGAGAACACATCACTGATTTGCAAATGCAAGCACACGCATACATACATACATATGTATATTCGTGTCACTGCTTTTGTTCTGGTGTTTGGCCTTTCCCCTGTGTAGATTTGGCTTTGTACAGAGAATGGGACAGAGAACACGTCACAGATTTGCAAATGCAAGCACATGCACATATACATACACATATATATACATATATATGTATATTCCTGTCATTGCTTTTGTTCTGGTGTTTGGCCGTTTCCCTACAAATTTGGTTTTGCACCGAGAATGGGATACAGAACACAGCACAGATCGCAGGCACACGCACATACACACACACACATACAAACACACATACAAAGAAAGCGCCCAACTCGGCTACAATCTCTCTGTTCGGTTGGCAGCATCAAAGCTCACTGGCAAAGTCCTCACCAGCCTGACAGCCAGGAGTTTCAGGCAGAGGCTGACGGCGGCAGTCACCGCCAGCAGCACCTTCCAGGCCGGGTAGTCCCAGACGCTGTCCATGGGCTCAAAGTTGATCAGGTCCACACACAGCACCCCGTCAGCAGGCACAGTATCAGGACAGCTCTGAAACACCATGACTGTAAAGCTTCAGCTTCATCACATAGACGTCATCACACGCACAGACCAGCTTGTGTGCACTTGTCTGAGCGTCACGCATACTACGTCTCGAAACAAGCCACAGTATGTCAAGAATCCATCAATGAATACACGTATGCTTAAAAACAAAACACACGCAAGTAGTAGACAATGTTAACACAGACTGTGTAATAAGTTAACCAAATCTTAAAGTATGGAGGAGGACTAACAAAACCAGGTCTCTACATTCACCCAAAGCACTGATTGGGCGTGAAAACGACTTGACTTTACAGAGCAAGATAGTAGGTCACATGCTTCAAAGTATGCACAGTAAATATGCACTGATGAGCTGATTCTTTCCTTACAGCCAAGATCGAGATAAAAAAAAGCTGTATGAAAAAGGATTCAGGCAAATATTACAGTAACATTACTACACTGACACTTTCTAAGTTTTTTTTTTTTTCCAGGACCCAAGAAAAAATCTTGAAACATCTTTCACATATCTCATGAATAACCACAAAATTTCCTTCCTTTCATTATTTGTTTATTTATCTGTTTCTGGATCGGGGAAAAGGGGAGGGGTTGAAGAGAGGAGGGGGCAATAAGGATGATGATAACGACCTACAGAATTCTCATCAGAGTCAAGAAGGCAAAAGAATGTCCTGCTCTAGGCTTCTTCTCCTTGTCTATATACATTCCCTCATCAGCATGTCTGATCTTCTCCACTACGCACTACGCACAAGATGAAAATGCTACACCTTGCATACAGTGTGATGCTGCAACAGGCCTTCAGCACCTTAACAAGTGGTGGTATTATAAGGATCATAGGCTTAAGCACCTAACAGCATACCCTGTCAGCGGAGCTTGTCTAGAGATGCTTCTTCAGATGTGATTTTCAAGCTTTTGAAAGAAATAAGTGTCAATCACCAATATGATCAAGGAAGTCAAGAACGAATGTGTCTTAGCTAAGGTCAGTTGCAAAGTGAGGTAACTGCAGGTGGAAATCAAAACAAATTTTGAAAATGAATTTAGAGTAAATCCGCCAGTTAACCAGGACGAACAAATCATAAGACAAAACACGATGCACTTTGACCTCTTAGGTCTTTTTCAGGCAGATAAACAACTTTCAGGGCAACGTAAACGAAGAACGAGCGATCCCTCGTCATCTCAAATTCGGCGCAAGAAGCTCAAGTGTTTTCCTGATTTTGGAACTGTCAAGCAACACATCTTGCCTTTTGACCTTGGTACTGTCTTGTGTCTTCCTTAACTGATTACAGCCTTAGTAGAGTATCTGGGAGTCAAGGCCTGGAATGCGGCCAGGCCCCCTTAGAGTGTGAGGAGTTCAGGGCAGAAACACTTGTCTGAGGGGGGTTTTCTCTGAAGACCTTCTGCTGTCTAGCTCTCCCTAGAGGTTCTTCTTCCTATTCTTACAGAGTCTGCTGGGCTAAAAGCACCATGACTGTCAGTGCGTTAACCAGACAACTTCATTGATCAAACAGAAATCCAACAGGAGGTGAAAATATCTTCATTACAATCTCAGTGACAATTCATGATAAAAAGACAGGCGAAAAAGATCTCCATTACGAGCTCAGTGACAGTTAATGATAAAAAGATACAGTAGGAGATTTTTCACTCCAAATTTGATTCCATTTCAAACTTGTGGTGAAACATGGTATCCGACATCTTACCCGATGCAGATGACCTTTTCCAAAGTCTCCCCGACCTCTTCGGTCTTCACCATGATGAACACCAATACCAGTAGATGGCAAAACAGGGCTGACACGAAGACAAAGTGCAGCACCGTCACCAGCTCGCCATACAACTGTAACACACACATCCAGCGCCACAAGTGTTGATGTCTGTGGAAGGCACAGGACAGGGGGAGAACTGGACACACACACAGTGCAGGGGTTTAAAGCATGGTGGACAGGGGAGAGAAGCCATGGCACTGGGGAATATGAGGGTCCAAAACCTCTACATTTTTTTTTGAGGTATCATACCTACTGGTCAACTAGCCAGCATTCCTTTAAACACACACACACACATAGCATGCATGCATGCATTTGCGTGTGCGCATACACACACACACACACACACGCACACACGCATGTGCGTGCACTCTTGCACATGCACATATGCATACATGCACAAACACACACACACATATGCAGGTGCGTGTGCGCACACACACACACACACACACAAGCCAAAAGTAACATAAAAACATTTCATAAATAACTCTCATTGTACAAAGCATCTTAAAAATTTAGGAGCCACAAGACAGATCATTGTGAGCAGAAACACAACTTCCTATAATTGGCGTAGTGATATAGGATCTGCTGCTGCTGCTGAAACAAGAAAGATGAATGTATTTGTCGCTTTCATTCAGCTTGACTCACTTGATACACCATAACTAACTTCGTACAGACTGACTCTGCGATATTTTGCAAGCTAGCCAGTGCTGTCCAGTGAACAAGAGTATGGATAACCCGACAACAGGACTTACACCAGCAAATTTGGCAGTCCCAACTGGCTCTCTACTATTTCTCAGTAAAATTCCATACTTAACATGAACTCTTGACCAAAACAAATAAATCCTCCATTTTCCATCTAGCAAGATGTCCATTTACTTTCCCTGGGTAATGAAAAAAAAAAGATGACTAAAATGGAGTCCGAGTTCCAATTTTCCACTAATTTTTTTTAGTGTGGTTACAGAGAACAGGATGACCCCTCTGTCTGAACGTCTGTCATGATGGCAGAGTTGCTTGCTCTCTTTGATGGGTCACTTTCAAACTCACCCTGCTGTGCTCTATGACCGCTTTCACTAAACTATGTGCACTGACGAACTGAATCCATTCAGCTGCTGTGGATATCAAATGCACGCATGCACCACATTCACTCTCACATACACACACATTCACACACACACACACACCCACACCCCCCCCCCCAGAACAGTGTAATCAATGGACTCACTTTTTTTTACACACAAAATCATTAACAACAAATAAAAAAAAAAAACATAATCTGCCTGCAAACGAATCAATACATCCTTCTTTTCCCTACCCACCCCACCCCTTTCCCATCACCCTCCAAATCATCCAGCTCTGGCTCTACACCAGAGGAACCTCACCAGCAGAGTGCAATGGATTCCTGGCGAGATGCCCAGCACAGCGGAGGTGAGGAAGATGTTGGTCCAGCTCATGGGCACGGAGGTGGCCAGCAGGGCGGCCATCAGCAGCACACTCAGCACCTCGCTCCACTGAGTCAGGGCCTGGCTGCACGTCCACACCACACAGTCATCAGGTCAGCTAAGGTCATGGTGCTAACGCCCAGCCCACTGTACAGAGGGCCATCCACATCAAGGCTGTCACCGCACTGAAGTCCAACTCACAAGTCATTCAGTCACACAACCCTTTAAAACACACCTTCCTAAAAGCACACCCCGAAATTTGGTTAAAAATCTGTAAAAATCTCTCAGATCACATGGAAAAATGTTGATCTCTTTCAGAAATTCAAAGATCACATCAGATGGGACATCTCTAAACAAGGTTTTCATGAGAGTCTGCTTCAAAATGTTTATGTCTCGCACTGTGCAAGTCCCAACACTCTGAAAAATATGTTTCACTGTAAGTGGTACATGACATGGAAAGCACCACTGAGCTCCTTCACTCTTTGAAAGGTACGAATGAGTTCAAAACGAATGGCCGGTGTGCAGCCAGCGTAAAACTGTTTCTTCTCTGCGACCATCAGAGGTAGATGACAGAAACTGTTTTAAGTTTGGACGGATCTGGAAACTGTTGTTCTCCGTCTGTGTATTCCAGTCATTAGATACCCCAGTCAAGTTCCCACAATGATCACCCACCACCCATCGAAAACCTTGTCATTCTGTCAGCAGTGACACAAATCTGATGAGATGTAACCTAAGGTTTTGACAATAATTCTTGGTGAGTCCGCAAAAAAAACAAGGACGAACAAGTTACAAGACAAAAACACACGCGTTTCGACCTCTTAGGTCTTCTTCAGGCATGATAAACAGCATTCAGGACAACAAAAACGGAGAATGAGCATTCACTTATCCTCTCAAATTTTTCGTTTTCATTGTCCTGAACATTGTTTATTTAGCCTGAAGAAAACCTAAGAGGTTGAAACGAGTCATGTTTTGTCTTGTAACTTGTTTGACCTTACTTTGGGCCAACTCACTAAGAACTGTTTTTAAAATTTGTTCCACTTCTGCCTGCAGTCACCTCACTTTGAAACTGAAGGAACTGTCGCGCTCCAGTAAAATAACTTTTGCTTTTAATTGCTGACGTTGCACAGCAACAGTTGAAATCTCTTTAACTTTCAGATTATAAACAGGCTGACGTTGTTGGATCCAGTTATTGGTTTTCCAGGTTTTTGCCTCCCTCCATTGTTTTCAATCAGTTCTCCAGCACCACTGTGACCGCTTACCCTGAATCTCAATATGACTTTTTCTTCAACCTCTGCATTGCCATCTTGTGTATTCATCTCAAACAGAAGTTTGTTATTAAGCATCACTGTTTTCAGTAGTATTTATCATGATCACTTTTTTCTTTTCTTTTTTTTTTTTTTTTTGCTAGCAAAACTGGGCAATTGCTACTTGAACAACCCCTGACTGGAGACAAAGCTGATCTCTAGTTCTGGCACAGCTTCTTCTTCTTCGGCCTATGCAGGCTGATACTCCTGCTGACACACCCGCCATTAAGGCAGCCATACTCCCATCTTGGTGAAGGTGCATGCTACGTCTGTAACGCGTCATCCATTCTTTCAAAAGCACTGTCTTCCTCTCTCAAGGAATACTGACATTATAATGAATGCATTCTGCCCGAAATTCATCAGTGTTTAAAGACAGCAAAACAGACACAGCTTTCTATAATGTCGAAGCACATCTTTCCAACATGCATTATCAATTTTTTCCATGAAAACATTTGCAAGCTCAGTACAGTAGTTTTCTCAAGTTGCTAGCTCTGGGTACATGTTAAAGGTCCACTGTGTCCAGTCAGAATCCAATTTCAGTCTCCTTCACCAGCTTATCTCCATGAAGGATATGAAAGATCTTATATCCACCATTTGCAGTCCACCTTATGAACTGTAACTCTAACTCACCTGCCACCATGCACACTCATACACACACACACACACTCTCTCTCTCTCTCTCACATACACACAACGACGATTCCTGAACATCAGGTTGAACCAGCAATCAGTCTGGCACTTACAAGGTCAGCAGGAACTGAGGCTGCATGACCGTGACCAGAGCCCCCACCCCTCCATCACCACCGCCACTTTCATCAGCTGGTCCATCAAGCCTTCCGACCGCCGGTGTTGGAGAGTATACAGCAAGATCAGCACGCCCCCTAGGCCGTACCACAGACCTGAACACAGTAACGGTCACATCAACACTACCCCCCTAGGTCATACCCTACACCTGAACACAGTAACGGTCACATCAGCACTCCCGCTAGGTCATACCCTACACCTGAACACAGTAATGGTCACATCAGCACTCCCGCTAGGTCATACCCTACACCTGAACACAGTAACGGTCACATCAGCACTCCCCCGCTAGGTCATACTCTACACCTGAACACAGTAACGGTCACATCAACACTCCCCCCTAGGTCATACCCTACACCTGAACACAGTAACGGTCACATCAACACTCCCCCCTAGGTCATACCCTACACCTGAACACAGTAACGGTCACATCAACACTCCCCCCTAGGTCATACCCTACACCTGAACACAGTAACGGTCACATCAACACCCCCCCTAGGTCATACCCTACACCTGAACACAGTAACGTCACATCAACACTCCCCCCTAGGTCATACCCTACACCTGAACACAGTAACGGTCACATCAACACTCCCCCCTAGGTCATACCCTACACCTGAACACAGTACGGTCACACATCAACACTCCCCCCTAGGTCATACCCTACACCTGAACACAGTAACACAGTAACGGTCACATCAACACTCCCCCCTAGGTCATACCCTACACCTGAACACAGTAAAGGTCACATGAACACTCCCCCCTAGGTCATACTCTACACCTGAACACAGTAACGGTGACATCAACACTCTCCCCTTGGTCATACCCTACACCTGAACACAATAACGGTGACATCAACACTCCCCCCCTGGTCATACCCTACACCTGAACACAGTAACGGTCACATGAACACTCCCCCCTAGGTCATACTCTACACCTGAACACAGTAACGGTGACATCAACACTCCCCCTTGGTCATACCCTACACCTGAACACAGTAACGGTCACATCAACACCCCCCCTAGGTCATACCCTACACCTGAACACAGTAAAGGTGACATCAACACCCCCCCCTAGGTCATACCCTACACCTGAACACAATAACGGTCACATCAACACACTCCCCCCTAGGTCATACCCTACACCTGAACACAGTAACGGTCACATCAACACTCCCCCCGAGGTCATACCCTACACCTGAACACAATAACGGTCACATCAACACTAACCCCCTAGGTCATGCTCTACACCTGAACACAGTAACGGTCACATCAGCACTCCCCCTAGGTCATACTCTACACCTGAACACAGTAACGGTCACATCAACACTAACCCCCTAGGTCATACTCTACACCTGAACACAGTAACGGTCACATCAGCACTCCCCCTAGGTCATACTCTACACCTGAACACAGTAACGGTCACATCAGCACTCCCCCCCTAGGTCATACTCTACACCTGAACACAGTAACGGTCACATCAACACTAACCCCCTAGGTCATACTCTACACCTGAACACAGTAACAGTCACATCAGCACTCGCCCTAGGTCATACTCTACACCTGAACACAGTAACGGTCACATCAACACTAACCCCCTAGGTCATACTCTACACCTGAACACAGTAACGGTCACAACACACCCCCCCCTTGGTCTTACTCTACACCTGAACACAGCAACAGTCACATCAGCACTCTCTCCTAGGTCACACTCTACACCTTAACACAGTCACAGTCACATCGGACCTTCTACAGGCCATACCACAGAGCTGAACAAAGCTACAGCAAACCAGGCCATACTCTAAACCAGAACTCGAGGTCTGACCAGCGCGTTGGGCCAATGCGTGGGTCGAGACATCTGCTAAGTCGTAACCACAAGACTCTCTTCTTAAATTCTCTCATCTTAGTCAATAGTTCATTTATCCATCGGCTTTAAATCATCCGTGGTGTGGTCTGGAAAACTTAGCGGATGTGATGTAGCTAACATGGACTAAGTCCGCAGGCAGTGACACCTCCTTGACAAAGCTGAAACTGAAACCAGACCTGAACACAGCTACAGTAAAGTGCAGGACATCTCAGACCATAGCACAGACCTGAACTTACAGCTACAGTAAAGTGCAGAACATCTCAGGCCATAGCACAGACCTGACTCACAGCTACAGTAGAGTGCAGGACATCTCAGGCCATAGCACAGACCTGACTCACAGCTACAGTAGAGTGCAGACATCTCAGGCCATAGCACAGACCTGACTCACAGCTACAGTAGAGTGCAGGACATCTCAGGCCATAGCACAGACCTGACTCACAGCCACAGTAAAGTGCAGGACATCTCAGGCCATAGCACAGACCTGACTCACAGCTACAGTAGAGTGCAGGACATCTCAGGCCATAGCACAGACCTGACTCACAGCTACAGTAGAGTGCAGAACATCTCAGGCCATAGCACAGACCTGACTCACAGCTACAGTAGAGTGCAGAACATCTCTGGCCATAGCACAGACCTGACTCACAGCTACAGTAGAGTGCAGACATCTCAGGCCATAGCACAGACCTGACTCACAGCTACAGTAGAGTGCAGAACATCTCTGGCCATAGCACAGACCTGACTCACAGCTACAGTAGAGTGCAGGACATCTCAGGCCATAGCACAGACCTGACTCACAGCTACAATAGAGTGCAGAACATCTCAGGCCATAGCACAGACCTGAACACAGCTACAGCAGAGTGCAGAACATCTCAGGCCATAGCACAGACCTGACTCACAGCTACAGCAGAGTGCAGGACATCTCAGGCCATAGCACAGACCTGACTCACAGCTACAGCAGAGTGCAGAACATCTCAGGCCATAGCACAGACCTGACTCACAGCTACACAGCAGAGTGCAGAACATCTCGGGCCATAGCACAGACCTGAACACAGCTACAATACCATCAGAACTTCTCCAGGCCCTAGCGATACAACCATACATCTAAAATCACTTACACTGACTTCAGACTTTCCTTCAGGCCGTAACACAGATCCTTAAGAAAAATTGCAACATAACATTTACAACTGTGTTTCCACCATCGGACAAACTGCAGCCAGATAAATATTCACAGTAATGTTGGCAGCCCTCTCCTCTCTCTACCACGATCCTATCTTAACCCCGACAGTAACAATAACATCAGTAACTTCTCCATATCCCCTCCATACTTAACAAACATACTTTTTTTTATCTTACAAGCCTTTTTATCTCCTGGATCCTCCTGCTGAGGGCAGGCTTTCCACTTGGGTTCCTTTCCAGTAGGCTTGCCGGCAGGACTTGGTTCAAATAAAGTCGAAGTTCAAGTTAGTGATGAGCGAAGGATTCTGGATTTCCTTTTCCTGTCCCTTCCCCCACCTCCCCCTCCCCCTCTTACCTCCCCCATCCCTTCCCTCTTCCCTCACCTAACATCTGCCATGATCAATGTTTATGTCGCTTGTCTCTGGAACAGGTCAAATGCCTCACAGATCTTCATGAGATCAAAGCTGAACCTCCTGGAATATTGGAGAAGAAGCTATGATGTACATGTAGGACAGAAGATGCACTCATCTGAGATACACAGTGCACGTAATTCCCTACTGAAGATCAACACAGACGAAATGAGACACGGGACACTTACCCACCAGGTCAGCCAGGGTCACATCGCCCTGCAGCAAGAAATCCCCCAGGGGCAAAAGAAACGACTGCCCACTCACCCCCAGCGACACCATCATGGCGGTGACGTGTTTCCCAGCCTGAAAGGCAAGGTCATGCATTGTGGTTGTTGCTGTTGTTGTTGTTGTCAAGTTCAGTGGTTTTATACGCAGTCCTCATCACAACTGACATCAGAGAGGTATAAACAGGGACTCATCTATGGCACTGCTGATTGGAATCATGTTAAAAAGGGTGAGCTTTATATATACATCACTTTATATACACCCTCAATATCCCAAATTTCTTCTGTAGCAGAAACTTTTCTTCTGACTCGTTGATTGTTGACAACAAAATCTTTTCACATGATGAAAAATCAAAAACATTTTCTTATTGTAGTTATATTATCGTAAACATACACACAAAAATAAGCGTACATTTGTAATGCCACCGCAATCATCATTTACAAACATAGCAATTCTTTTTTTTTTTTTGAGACCCAGAAAAATGTGTGAAAGCAGAAAGAGACAAAAAAAAGAGACAAACAGGAACAAAATATATGGAAACAGACACTGTGTAAACTATCCCAACAGGAGTGAAAAACATAGCAACTTGTAACTTTAATCAAATTTATGCGCCTATGTTTTCTTTATCATAGTTATATGATTGCAAGTATACATGCAAAAATAACCGCACATTTGTAATGCCACCGCTTATCATCATTTTCAAACATAGCAAATATTTTTGAGATCCAGGAAGATCTCTGAAAGCAGAAAAGAGACAAAAAGAGACAAACTGGACCAAATATATGTATAAAAAAAAAAAAAGACACTGCACAACCGACGATCTGAACAGGTGTGAAAAAACATGACAAACTTACAAAGTCGTAAACGAAATCACCCTGACCTGCCAAGGAGTGATCTCTCTTCTGCCGTTTCGTAGACAAACAGCCACACCACCACTCCCACCAGAGGCAGCATGGTCAGGAAATCAGCGAGCTGATCTCCACCACCTCCTCCTTCAGGTCCTCCTCCCCTTCCCTCAGCAGCACGTAGCCCACCACGCCCACGGCCGTCTTCGTCAGCTGCACTGCGCAGGTCAGCGCCGCCACCCCACGCTTCAGCTTGCCGGCCAGGTAGAGGCGGTGCAGGGTGTAGGCCGCCAGAACGCCTGTTAACTGAAAGGCCGGCAGGGAGTAGAGCCCTGCTGATACAGCCCCAGCTCACACACCGTCAGTCAGTCCTGCACACACACACACAGTGTTCTGGAAACTGAAAACGAAATAGCAACTACCCCTCACCCCACCCCCCCCAGACATATCAAGTGTATTTTCATAAGAGAGTTGTAATCTTAAAACAAAGCTATCTGTAATAGCAACAACTCCCCCTCCCCTGAAACATATTAAGTGAATGTTCATAAGAGAGTTAGAATGTCAAAACACAGGCTTTCTATAATACCCTACCCACCCATCCCCCCCCCCCCCCCCCATATATTATAGTTTTGAAAAAATTCATGAGTTATGATTTTTAAAAAGACAGGCTATCTATAAAACCACTCCCCCCCCCCCCCCCCCCACATATCATAAGGGAGCTATAATTGTAAAATACATGCTATCACACTGTCAGTCCTGCACATTGTTCTAGAAACAGAAAACAAAATAGCAACACTTCCCCCCCCCCCCCCCCCCCCCCCCCCCCCCCCTCACATATCAAGTGTACTTTCATAAGAAAGTTACAATTTCAAAACAAAAGCTATCTATGAAAGCAACCCCCCCCCCCCCCCCCCATATCATATCAAGTGTCTTTTCATAAGAAAGTTAAAATCACAAAACAATAGCTATCTGTAATGCCAACCCCCACCCCCCAAAAACGCATCATAAGAGAGTTACAATTTTAAAACACAAACTATCACACTGTCAGTCCCACAAACATTGTTCCAGAAGCAGAAAGCAAAAATAGCAACACCCCCTCCACAAACATATGTGTACTTACGTAAGAGGGTTATAATTCTAAAATACAAGCTATCTATAATAGCAACACTCCCCCCCCCCCCCCCCTCCAAAAACATATCAAGTGTATTTTCTCAAGAGAGGTATAATTTTAAAACACAAGCTATCTAAATTCTTTCTTGGTATAGAACTGTCGTCTGCACCTATCTTGATCTCTTCGTGTTTTCTAATGCTTGCTCTGATCTGATAGATCAGATAACTTTTGATCAATAATTACAGGATAGTCTTCCAAATTTCTTTTTTACCCTCAAGTTCAGCCCCCAAATCTACTAAACATACAAACCAAGACGATGCCTACAGAATACACCTTTACCTAGGCACTGAACCAGCAGCAAACAGCTGAAGACCCCACTGGAGTTGTTCCAGGAAGAGTAAATGATGATCACGCACACACACAGAAGTTGGCAGCCACCAGTCCATAGAAGTTCCTCAGGGATATACTGCCAAGAAAGTAGTAACTGGGTCCCAGTTAAAGACAAATAGAGCATGGCCTGTCACAGATCCATCAGACTGTCTGATGTCTGAACCACACACACACACACACACACACACACACACACACACACACACACACACACACAGAGTTAATAGAAGAAAAGAAACATGAAAAAAAACAACAATACACAATGATTTTTTTTACACAGACACAGACAGCCATGCAGAGATCAGGTCCATCAGTCTGTTTGCATGAACATGTTCATTCCATTTGATAAATCAAGATTCTCTTTCAAATCAAAGAACGAGTTTGAATATAGAATGAATTCGTCCCTTTTTTTCTGCTGTTCAGCTGTTTGAGAAACACAATGCTCATATCATTTCTCGTTTGCGAACTTGTCAGGTGCTAATTACAGGAAGAAATGATGCGCAGGAAAAACTGCCAGTTGGTGCCAGACTATGCCAGCGATAAACTGTATTAAAAAAAACTAGCTCTGTGCTAGAAAACATATAACTGTGTATTATATAACTGTGTATTATCATGATTATGTGCATGTTTGCGCACTCCTTTTGAAAACATATAACTGTTCATTATCATGACCATGTATACACATGTATGTGCGCTCCATTTGAAAACATATAATGTGCACTATCATGACTATGTACATGTATGTGCACTCCATTTTCTGTCAAAACATATAACTGTGCATTCTCATGACTGTGCAACATATGCACACTCCAGTTGCTGTCAACAGCCTTTGCTGGCATCATTCTCTAACCCTGGTTAACATTTCATAAGTAAGGTACGAGTCATCCCACAGATTTAGAGTTCAGTGCATGGACTGGGTCGGCCTAGCTCAGTGGTAGAGCGCCAGTGTTTCGTGATCCTGGGGATGCAGGTTCAATTTCTGTAGTCAGAGGGATTTTCCCTCGGAGTTTCAACATTGATTCTGACTCCATTCCCCATGCAGTCCTCAAAATGAGACTATAAACTGAGGTTCCATGTGTGAACACACGCACAACATTCTCATGCACAAATGTTTTCAAATCCCATCCCCAACTTTCTTTAAGAGAAGGCATCAGTTTGTTCAAGCCAGTTGGTATGGATGACACATTACACATAGCATGATCACCTTCAGCGAAGATGGAGTATGGCTGCCTTAATGGCGGGATAAAAAAAGAGGCCAGTAGTCACATAAACTCCACTGCCTGTCTATTTCAGACTTGTCATGAAAGGAGTATCAGCCTGCATACGCAGAAAGAAAGAAAGAAAGAATTCAGATTAAAAACTCATGGGCTTCATGATGGAACTGAGAGAGTCCAGTAATTCTGGCAGTGTTGTTGGAGATTTCCTTGCTTAGGATGGGTGACGATGATTCAGCCACGGAATCCATGACAGGCGCCATCAGAACCAATGGTATCGCCAGTGCACAGCATCAGACTGTGATAATCATCAGGTACACATCAGGATACCATCAGTAACTATGGTATCATCTCTACAGCCCAGCATCGCCATCAGTAACAAGAGTATCATCTGCAGGGATGCTGTCAACAACCTGGTAGTCTGACTACGTTTCAACGACTTCACCATCAGCTGCTAACATCTGCATCACAGAGTATCAGAATGTCATCCTAGTTGGATGGCTCCGTGTGACAGTCCCATCACGCCATCAGTAAAGGTTCATTCAGCCATTCTCATTTCTAGCAAATTTTTCAAATGATTTTACAGCCAGCTGGCTTAACAATGGTATCATCATCATTTCAGTTCACCATCAGTTTCAGTTTTTCTGTTGCTTAATCTACTGTCCAGTAACATGATCAAAGTTCAGCGTAGAAAAGAGTGATGGGTCACTAAACACTGCATCAGAGGGAAGGGAGATTGTTGGCACAGAGCCGCCAGTAGTCATCATAAGGCAGGCACTCCAATACAGACTTTCAGACTGCTTGATCATGAACACACAGCATCAATCGCCATCTCTAGAATATCTGTACAGCATCAGCATCGCCATGCAATGCTGTTCACAATACAGCATTTCATTAGATATATGAGAACCCAACACTAACAAAAAGGGGAATGTTTTGTGAATGCTGAATCTGCACCCCAGCAGCACAGTCAATCAATGGCAAATTTCAGTGTATTCTTGAAGCATCAGTACAATCAGCTAAAACGCACAATACACATTTTGGTTCAGTACCCTTTATCCTTGTCAATACAGTTGATCTCAGTAAAATGGATATCTGCACCCCAAGGGAGCATCAGCACAGCCATCAGGAACAGTAACAGCACAATCAGCATCAGCATCATCAGAACCAATGGTATCATCTGCACAATACAGCATCAGCATCGCCATCAGTAACAATGCTATCATCTGCACAATACAGCATCAGCATCACCATCAGTAACAATGCTATCATCTGCACAATACAGTATCAGCACTGACATCAGTAACAATGCTATCATCTGCACAATACAGCAGCATCAGCATCGCCATCAGTAACAATGTAACAATGCTATCATCTGCACAATACAGCATCACACACTGACATCAGAATCATCTGCACAATACAGCATCAGCATCACCATCAGTAACAATGGCATCATCTCTGCACAATACAGCATCAGCATCGCCATCAGTAACAGTGCTATCATCTGCACAATACAGCATCAGCATCGCCATCAGTAACAATGGGCATCATCTGCACAATACAGCATCAGCATCGCAGCAACAATGCATCATCTGCACAATACAGCATCAGCATCGCCATCAGTAACAATGGCATCATCTCTGCACAATACAGCATCAGCACTGACATCAGTAACCAATGCTATCATCTGCACAATACAGCATCAGCATCAGCATCAGTACCAATGGCATCATCTGCACAATACAGCATCAGCACTGACATCAGAACAATGCTATCATCTGCACAATACAGCATCAGCATCGCCATCAGTAACAATGCTATCATCTGCACAATACAGCATCAGCATCATCAGTACATCAGTACCAATGCTATCATCTGCACAATACAGCATCAGCATCATCGCCATCAGTAACAATGGCATCATCTGCACAATACAGCATCAGCATCGCCATCAGTAACAATGGCATCATCTGCACAATACAGCATCAGCATCGCCATCAGTAACAATGGCATCAACTGCACAATACAGCATCAGCATTGCCATCAGTAACAATTCTATCATCTGCACAATACAGCATCAGCATCGCCATCAGTAACAATGGTATCATCTGCTCAATACAGCATCAACACTGACATCAGTAACAATGGTATCATCTGCACAATACAGCATCAGCACAGACATCAGTAACAATGGTATCATCTGCACAATACAGCATCAGCATCAGTAGACATCAGCACAAATAGCAGCATCTGCACAATACAGCATCAACACTGACATCAGAACCAATAGCATCATCTGCACAATACAGCATCAGCATTGCCATCAGTAACAATGCCAACATCTGCCCAATACAGCATCAGCATGCCATCAGTAACATTCTGTCATCTGCACAATACAACATCAGCATTGCCATCAGTAACAATGCTGTCATCTGCACAATAAGAGGCACATTTTTTTTTCAATAACAGATAACATCTAAGTTTACATACAAATGCATTTGCTGCCCAGAATTGCAATCAAACTAACAATTTTGCATGTGCTTCTCTGCCCTGGAAAATGTAGCAGACACTGTTGCCCTGTTGCCCTCCCCTACCCCCCTCCACAGGAGGAGACTACTCTCTTCTGTCAGTCACTTTCAGTGTTGTTAACAGCCCAGCCGATCACAGAGGGCCCACAGTCAGGGCTGTCACCACCCACCCACACACACACACACACTTTGGGCTCTTGCAAGGTAAAGCGCTCTATAAATATCCTTTTACATTACATTACATTACACACACACACACACACACACACACACACACACATCCTGTCCTCAGAGACACAGCCACCAACCTAACAGAGCTATCCAGGAACCATGGTCCGCACTGTCTACTACCAGGGTAACTCAACTAGCCACAAACGTAAGGTGGATAACACCTGGTCACGGTGGGGGGACACCAAGCCTTCTCTGCTAGATTTATCACCCCAAGAAGAAACAACGAGCGAACGACTCACGATATACGGAACAGAAAGCTTGTTTTTTTTTTTTTTTGTCGCTCTCATTGATTCTACCTTTCCTTTTCTTTTCTTGAGTGCACTACTCTCTTCCTCTTTTGTCTTTCTCCCTCTGCGGCCCACTGACCTGTCTTTGGTCTAGCCAGTCTTTTTCTTTTATAGAATTTACAGAATGCCATCTGAGGGCTGAAAAAGCTCAGAGGTAGAGCACCGACTCGTAATCTTGGGCTTGCGGGTTCGAATCTCTGCCGGGCTGTTTCGGTACAGGGGGATTTTTCCCTCGGAGTTAACATTGGTTTTGACTCCATTTCTATATACAGTCCTTCGAATGAGACTGTAAACTAAGGTTCCATGTGTGAATGCACGCATAACATCTTGCATTCACACATGGAACCTTAGTTTACACGTAAAATCCCATCACCAACTTTTGGAGGAGAAGGCCAGTTTGGCCGTTGGTATGAATGACATGTTACACATCGCATGCACCTTCCCTGAAGTTGGAGTATGGCTGCCTTAATGGCGGGATAAAAAAACGGTCATACACACAAACCTCCACTCCCTTTGGTGGGTAGATGGGATTAATCCTTGCCTTTCTATACAGGGGGTGTCCGCAGGAGTATCAGCCCGCATACGCAGAAGAAGCATGTCATCTTTTTTTTTTTCTTCTCTGTAATGTGGCAGCTATGTGGTGAACGTGTACACACCGCCCACACTAGCTGCCCCCTTCTGCAGTGACTATCCGTCCACAGGGCTGTTTCTTTTTTTTTTTTTTTTTTTTTTTTTTTTGCACTGGCATTAAAAATCATTTTCATGAATGTTTCTACTTCCGTTGATAATCCAGGGGTGGAAGTTAAGGGGGAGGTCTGGCCCTCCTCGGCAGGGTCCAGCTGTATCAAACATCAGGAACTCCACAGATCAGTTATCATGCTGGGACTTCATAGGCACTCTGTGCGCAGCTGTGTGCTGTGGCAGAGTTTCAGCAGCGACGGTCCTGAAAGGGTTTTGTGTGAGGCTGGCTGGGCTGTCACAGGTGGTATTCTGGGTGTGCTGGATCAGAACAGGCACCACCCAACACCACCCAAGTCACTCAGCAGCAGTGGTGCAGTGTCCCTTCTGGTGGGTTGCTTCCTGATGACATGATGCTGATTTCTCCTGGTACACTATTGGTCCTGAGGCAGCAACAGGAAAAAACTTGGTGTGGTTGTGTACAGGAGAGTTGGAATGAGCGTGGAGAGAGAGTAGAAGCCCTATGAGGCCACAAAAGAGAAAAGAAAAACAAAATCTCACAGACACTTCTCCCAGTGATCATCACAACACACATACACACAATAACACACAAGCAAGAGAACTTACGCCATCAAAGGTAATAACAAACCCAGTGTACTTCCAACCACACTACAAAACACACCATATCACTTCACATACACACACAACAGCACAATTACCCAACAAAAGACCACAGCGCAGCAAAAGAAAATAGCACATCCAACTAAACCCTGTACAGAACTGTGATCCACACCCTGCCTCACTTCCCCCCTACTATCCCTGCGCATATTAGATTACAACAGGCACCACCGAACGCCACCGAAGTGACTCAGCAGCAGTGCAGTGTCTCCTCCGGTGGTGGGTTGCCTCTTGATGACTTGACACTGACTGCTCCTTGTGGACTGCCTGGTGCCAGGGCTGTGGCTGTGGATGGGGTGTCGGAATGAGCGGTATGGGTGCAATGCGACTGAAATGGCACAGAAGATGGGACAGCGAAAAACACACGTACACACACTTCCCCCCTGTCAAAGTCGTGCCAGTTCTGACCTTGCCCTTGTGGAAGCTGAGGGTGAAGGCCAGGGCAGTGAAGCCAGCCACAGCCAAGGGCAGGGACAGCAGGACGTGAGAGAGGATGCCCTGCTGTTGCAGCACCGGATAGCACAGCAGCAGCATCCCTGCCCCGCTGCCCCACCGCAGCTGTACCACCACGGAGTGGCGCCACCCTGAAACACCACAGACAACAGCATGTGTGTGAATTGAAAGAGGAATTGAAAGTAAATCCACCGGTTAACATGGACAAACAATCCGCCAGGCAACATGGTCAAACAATCCACTGATTGAATGTACACACAATCCACTGGTTAACATGGACTAACATTCCACTGGTTAACACAGACACACAATCCGCTGGTTAACATGGACTAACATTCCACTGGTTAACATAGATACACAATCTGCTGGTTAACATGGACTAACAATCCACTGGTTAACATGGACACATAATCCACTGGTTAAATGGACACACAATCCACTGGTTAACTTGGACACCACTGGTTAACATGGATTAACAATCCACTGTTAACATGGATTAACAATCCACTGGTTAACATGGACACACAATCCACTGGTTAACACAGACAAACAATCCGCCGCGCAACATGGTCAAACAATCCACTGGTAAAATGGACACACAATCCGCGGGTAAAATGGACACACACAATCCACTGGTTAACATGGACACACAATCCACTGGTTAACATGGACACACAATCCACTGGTTAACATGGACACACAATCCACTGATTAAATGGATACACAATCCACTGGTTAACATGGACACACAATCCACTGGTTAACATGGACACACAATCCGCTGGTTAACATGGACACACAATCCGCTGGTTAACATGGACAAATTATCCGACGGTTAACGTGGACACATAATCCGCTGGTTAACATGGACACATAATGGTTAACATGGACACACTAATCCACTGGTTAACATGGACTAACATGGACACATACATCCACTGGCTAACATGGACTAACAATCCACTGGTTAACTGGACATATAATCTGATAGATAACATGGACTAACAATCCACTGGTTAACATGGACATATAATCCGCTGGATAACATGGACTAACAATCCACTGGTTAACATGGACACATAATCCGCTGGTTAACATGGACACATAATCCATTGGTTAACATGGACACATAATCCACTGGATAACATGGACTAACAATCCACTGGTTAACATGGACACATAATCCGCTGGTTAACATGGACTAACAATCCACTGGTTAACATGGACTTATAATCCGCTGGTTAACATGGACAAATTACAAGACAAAACATAATGCATTTCGACCTCTTTGGTCTTTTCCAGGCACGGCAAACAATGTTCAGGGCAATGAAAACGAAGAACGAGCAATCACTTATCTTTTCAAATTCTGCGCAAGATGGGCCGATTTAAAGTTCCTTGTAAAATTTGTTTCAGTTTCCGCCTGCAATCACCTCCCTTTGAAATCAAATATTTGCGAGCTCAAATGAAAGTGAACACATTTCGAACACATACGTACCCAGAAACACAAACAACACACATAAGCACATACCCAAAGAGCGATGTGCACACCTGGCACGAGCATAAATGTGCGCACACAACTTACATACTCATGTCATTTGTATCCATCTGTAATACATTTTTTTTTTTTTTTTTTAAACTCTGATGGTACACTCTTTTCTGCCTGTCGAGGTTATTCAAAACTTCAAATGTAAACACAGATGTACATATCCCCCCTCTCCTCCCTCTAAACACACAAAACCCTTTATCACTCACTCAAATGCAAGCTTATTCTCTCTCTCTCTCTCTCTCACACACATACATAGCTGGAAATCATACCAAAGTGGTCACAGAGTTGTCTGAGGTTAAGGAGGGTGGCCAGGAACAGTCCCAGACATGCCAGCATCGCCAGCAGAACCTGCAACAACACGCCACTGCAAGCACTCTGCGATAACACCGCCACTGCAAGCACCGTTTGGTTTTCAGCGCACGACATGTCAGTGCAACTTTTGACAGCACGTGTCGACCATGAATGAAAAAGACAAAGATAACTCACAAAGAAAAGGAATTTTCATACTGAAACAGTTGAACAATATACTTACCAAATAAATGCTTTTTTCCCCTGCTACTTGGTGAGGAAACACCATATAAATCAGGATCTACAACACCTTCCTCTCCCCCCCCCCCAATGAAATTGGGAGAGCAGGAGATAATTTTTGTCTAATTTCCATGATAGGCCAGTCAGAGTGATTGCCCTTAGTCCGCATCATTGTGCCATGCTATTATAATTAGTTCAGTTTTTGCGTCTTTTCCTGACTTGGTGAGGAGGTGGGAGGGCATCCTAGTATGTGGACTGGTAAATACATCATAAAACTGCTTTTAGAAGTGAATGTGTGGACTGGTAAATACATCATAAAACTGCTTTTAGAAGTGAATGTGTGGACTGGTAAATACATCATAAAACTGCTTTTAGAAGTGAATGTGTGGACTGGTAGATACATCATAAAACTACTTTCAGAAGTGAATTCCTTTCTCTCATACTTACAGACTGACAAACAGAGAGACAGGCAGACAAGAGACCAAGAGAGACTGACAGCGATGCAGAAAGAGAGAGAGAGAGAGAGAGAGAGAGAGAGAGAGAGAGAGAGAGAGAGAGAGAGAGAGAGAGAGAGAGAGAGAGAGCGACGAGACAGACAGACAGAGACACAGACAGACAAGACAGATATTTTTGTAAACACTCCAATCTTGAATCAAGACACATACTGGAGCACTCACTCATACCAACACACCCAACACACGTGTCCACCGACTCACAAGAGAGGGCAGGCTCCAAAACTTGAGGGCGCAGTACCCTGCCATGGTCAGCACAGTCTGCAAAGCAGGGCCACTGAGGCAGAAAGCGAGCACCAGCGCCATGACCATAGGCTGCGACAACACAGTCAGCTCCTTCTCTTCCTTGCTGTCCGTCTGCTGAAAGGACGGGGCGGCTGGCAGCAGGTAGAGCTGAAGACACACAAACCTGCAGAAAAGAAAGAAGAAGAAAAAAAAAAGCAAAAATAATGTCAAATCTAAATGATTTACAGATCAGAATCTCTGTCCATACCACACATAAATGCTGACCTGTTCAGTAGTTTTCAAAGGTATATGAAATCACTTCGCCCTGGACAAATGAATTACAAGGCAAAACACCATGCGTTTCGACCTCTTAGGTCTTCTTCAGGCATGACAAACAACACTCAGGACAATGAAGATGGAGAACGAGCAATCATTTATCTTCTTATACTCAGCACAAGATGGGTGCTAAATTCAACTGCTGGCGGAGTTGTTTCAAATATCTTTCAAAATTTTGTTTCAATTTCCACTTTGCAACAAACTTTTCCACAGTGTTTTTAAATGGGAATTTTTTTTTTAGACCAGCTGGCATCAAAACGCCTGCAGGCACTGGGTTTGCTATTATTGGGGTTGCAATTAAATCTTTATATTTGGTACCCAGTGTAGATAAGACACACTTTTTTTTTTTAAAGCATGAAGACTCTCCATGTAATGAGCCCTGAAGTAATTGGTCAACCACTGGGCTTCTGGGGATGACATTTGTTGTCATCACTTAGCTCCTCAAAAAGGATGCAAATCGTTTTGTGCCCATACGTTTCGCACCCAGTTTGAGGAGATAAGCGATTGTTCGTTCTTCGTTTTCATGTCTTGAATGTTGCTGGTCTTGCCTGAGGAAGACCGAAAAGGTCCAAATGCGCCGTGTTTTGTCTAGTAAATCTGTCTGTCTCTTTTTGTTCAGCAGAACAGTAATTGTTGTTCTAAGTTTGTTTCAGTTTCTGCCTGCAGTCGTCTCACTTTGGAACTTACTGTCTTAATCTTGCTGCAGGCAAAAGAAATCCTCCTAGTTTGCTGTTAAACAGCAAGTTTGAAGGTATAGGTTTTCTCTCTCAGTAAAAACAAAAGAGAGCAACTGTAAACCTCACATGGATCCAAGTCACAAGCCTGACAGATTGTTAAACTTGTCACATAGGATAGTAAACTGGCAGCTTCTGATGTCAAGCTAGATATCGATTTTGAAGTCTACAGGTCACAGCAATGAGAGAACATCCTCAACTCACCAGATGCAGATGAAGAAGAAAGACGTGAAAGGTGGAGACACAACAGTGGACAGTACCCATGTCACCAGAGCCGAACACATACAGGGGTACACACTGAGAACAGTGCGCACTCTATCATCTGAAACACACAGGGTCAGACTGAGAACAGTGCGCACTCTATCATCTGAAACACACAGGGTCAGACTGAGAACAGTGCGCACTCTATCATCTGAAACACACAGGGACAGACTGAGAACAGTGCGCACTCTATCATCTGAAACACACAGGGACAGACTGAGAACAGTGCGCACTCTATCATCTGAAACACACAGGGATATGCTGAGAACAGTGCGCACTCTATCATCTGAAACACACACAGAGGGACATCCTGACAACAGTGCGCTCTATCATCATCTGAAACACATGCGTGCTACACTGAGAACAATGTTCCTCTCTACAATCTGAAACACTGAGAACTGTGCACGCTCTATTATCTGTAACAGGGGAAGCAGCCTTCTAAAGCTTTACACACCCTAAATTCTACCAAAGACTGTCCTCTGTCATCTCCTGGATTGATATTCACCACCCAACATCCCAAACTGTTATCCTGAAGCATGAACAGTAACATCACAATCATATTCCTATACAGGGTACGTGTCCATCTGTTACGACACACATAATTCCTCTCTCCACTTCTAATAAAGGCTGCCAAGGTTCAGATGTTCTGAATCCCACATGTAAAAACTGTCAACATGACAAAAATGCAGACACTGTGCAAATCAGAAATTCAACCTCTTCAAAGAAATCTCAAACTTGTATGCTTGATTTATTGTCGTCAAACGGAAGATCAGCCAATACTGCTGATAACTTTAATGCTCAATTCACTTGTCTCAAATGAGGTATATACATCACGTTTGATAACTGTTTGGGATGAAACTGATATCCAAACAACAACATCAAAAATAGGAAGATGAAGGCATTAAAAAAAACAAACAAACAAAAAAAACCCCCTCTATGTGAAGAACGAAGATACTGACTGAAGATGGTGTTTGCACATTCTGTTCCCCATGGTTACCTTTTTTTTTTTTTTTTTTTTCTGTCCCCACCTCTGCGCCACCTCAGAGGCAGTGCACCCATGCCACTCATTCCAACATCCTGTCCACAGCCACGGCCCGGTCGGCTCCGCCGCAGCCCCGGCACCGGCAATCCACAGGCAGCAGTCAATGTCAAGTCGTCAAGAGGCAACCCACCGTGGGAGACACTGCACTGCTGCCGAGTCACTTCAATGGTGTTCAGTGGCGCCTGTTCTGATCTAACATACGCAGGACACCACCTACTAAGCCCCCTACTGACGACAATAATTGCTTAGTCGCGGAGCCGGCGTGAGTGAGCTCTCCCTCCGGAGGAGGGCACCACCACGTCCGTCCAACGACAGCCCCCATGGACCGCCGATATCGGCGACCCCCGACGGAACCAAACCAAGGCCACAGACGTGGAGAGGACATCGAAACTGAGGTCACCATGGGAGCAGGGGCATGAAGGGCCACAGAATTTGAGACTTTTTTTTTGCTGATCGATGAGAATGAGGATGATGATGATGCTACGGATTTCCATTTCGGTCTGAGACTACATGACAGGGCTGTACTCTATGCTTCCTCTCATAATATATCCCGGCGTCAACCAGGCCGAGAGATACAGACACCTGCAGTGTTGATCAGGAAATTAGAGCAACACTCTCAGAAACGCATCCATTAAGTGGATGAAACTCGACTGTGTGGTCCCAGTCTCCCCAACTGAGTCCACAGCAAACTCAACTCTGTGTAGGAGCCGGTCGGGGCAGAAAAACCCACATGACTTCTGATGGGATTCGAACCCATGGTTACCTTTCTTCCGTACCCTGACTGTTCTTGCGTTGCCTCTGTATCTGCTGAAAGGCTCTTGGTCGCATTTTCAGCATATTATGTATCATCGAGTCAAACATTGCTTGATATATTAAAATGCCCCCCCCACCACCAAAAAAAATTGTGATCCAGCCACATCAACTCACAGCACACATGGACGGCTCCTCCGTCCTGAAGGCCTCAAACTGCAGGATGACCCAGCTTCCGGTCAGGAGACTGAAGAAGTTGATGATGACCACCAACAGCAAGTTCCACAACGACAGCCTGTCAGAACCACACCACAATCTTCACACTCCAGCCCCTGACTTTGTCACTCTTCTTGCACATAACAGATCGATAATGCCAACAAGTCTACAATACTTGTGGTATTATATACAGTCCCCCCATTCTCCCCCCCCCCCCCCCCCCCCCCCCCCCCAAAAAAAAAAGTGTATGTAGGATCAAACAACCTCAACCTAACCACTACTCTCAGGTTTCAAGCATCTAAGTTTCCGGCAGAATACCACACACACACATACTATTACATCCACTGATCATCCAGTGTGCATTACAGATAAAATAAAACAAGACACACTACAAAGTCACACACACACACACACACTCTTACACATATGCACACAGACTGAGGTATATCATACTGATACACTTTGATAACAACACAGACTACATCACTGACACAGTGTATAAAGCTCTACCAGCCAGTTCTTTGCAAGCAAGAACAAAACTTAAAAGTGGATCTTAACAAGTTATTTTCACTCAATTTCATGTGTTTTTAAACTGCTACGTTTGTTGCTCTGATGAATGTGCATGCATGCGTGTGCGCGTGCACGTGCATGTGTGTGTGTGTGTGTGCGTGCATGCACGTTTGTGTACATTTAACAAGGTGACATACCCCTGTAAGTGATACAGCTCTTTGTAGTTGGTTGGGCTGTAAGCAACTTGAACTGAAGTGTGCTTGAAGTGTTTTTAAGTGTGTGCATGCATGCCTATCTGTGTGTGTGTGTTCGGGTGTGTGTGTGTGTGTGCTGTGTGCGCGCGTGCGTGCGTGCGTGCGTGCGTGTGTGTGTGTGTGCATGCACTCATGTTCATGCGCATGCTGGCATACACCTCTACGCACAAGTAGCCACGCCTACATGGGTATGCAAGCATATGCGCATGTATGCCTGCATGTGTCTGTGTACATCTATAGATGTGACAGACATCTTGGATTTCATTTCAGCAACCACCATATCAGGTGCTGTGATCAAATACTTACCACAGTAAAGGAAGCATGGTTCCCACCACCAGAATATGACATGGGATGAACAGCAGAGAGAAGACAACCACACATCTGCAGCCAAAAAAAAAAAAAGAAAAATACTAATTACTATGCTTTGTAGCACAATATCTGTCAACACATGACAAGTTTTCTTTCCTTTTGAAATAAGCATTGAGAAAAGGATCCCAGAAACAAAATTTTTCGTGTGTGTGTGTGTGTGTGTGTGTGTGTGTGTGTGTGTGTGTGTGTGTGTGTGTGTGTGTGTGCGTGTGTGTGTGTGCGAGCGCGTGTGTGTGTGTGTGCGTGCCAGCGTATGTGTGTGTGTGTGTGTGTGTGTGTGTGTGTGTGTGTGTGTGTGTGTGTGTGTGTGTGTGTGTGTGTGTGTGTGTGTCCATGTGAGCGTGTATATGTGCATGTGTGTGTGATCAATTTTATTCACAGGTATTGAAAAAAAAGGTGATCATTCCCAGTCATGAAACTATCATTTGCTTAGCTGCTGTTGTTGTTTTAAGGTATACACTGAAAATGAACAACGAGAACTACAGCTTCAAATACAGCTATGGCATTCAATTCAACTCACTGTTTACTTTCAGCATAAATCATCATTCCTTTTGGTGACCAGGGGCACAGGTAATCCGACAGTATATATATATATATGAAACTAGTTACAACAGCTGTTGTTTTGACAACACAATATAATCCAACAGAAAAAAATAGCACTTGGTTACCAACAAAATATAATCTAACAGATAAAACAGTAGTTGTTTTTTGACAACACAATATAATCCAACCGAAAAAAAAATTATCAGTTGCTTACCAACAAAATAAATCTAACAGATAAAACAGTAGTTGTTTTGACAACATAATATAATCCAACCGAAAAAAATTAGCAGTTGGTTACCTACGAAATATAATCTAACAGATAAAACAGTAGTTGTTTTGACAACACAATATAATCCAACCGAAAAAAAACAGCAGTTAGTTACCTACAAAATATAATCTAACAGATAAAAGAGTAGTTTTTTAGGCAACACAATATAATCCAACAGAACAAAAAATAGCAGTTGGTTACCTACACTATATAATGTAACAGACAAAACAGTAGTTGTTTAGGAAACACAATATAATCCAACATGAAAAACAAATAGTAGTGCACTATATATGTAACAGACAAAACAGTAGTTGTTTAGGAAACACAATATAATCCAACATGAAAAACAAATATAATGTAACAGACAGAACAGTAGTTGTTTAGGCAACACAATATAATCCAACAGAAAAAAAAAAACAGCAGTAGGTTACCTACACAATAAATCTAACAGACAAAACAGTATTGTTTAGGCAAACACAATATAACCCAACGTGAAAAACAAACAGTAGTTGGTTACCTACACAATATAATCTAACAGACAAAACAGTAGTTGTTTCTAAAGCCAACACAGTATAATCCAACAGAAAAACAAACAGCAGTTGGTTATCTACACACGATAATCTAACAGATAAAACAGTAGTTGTTCAGACAACACAATACCCCCCCCCCCCCCCCAAAAAAAAAAAGAAAAAAGAAAAAAAAAAAAGCAGCAGCAGTTGGTTATCTACACAGTGTAATCCAACAGATGAAACAGCAGTTGTTCAGACATCACAACATAATCCAACAGACAGAACGAACAAGTGGTTCACCCCCCCCCCCCCCCCCCCCCCCCCCCCCCAGACCACACTCCAACAGATGAACGACGATTCACTGACTGAATCACTTGGTGTTTCCAACCTTTTGCTCACTTCTCCTCCGGCCTGGGCCATGAGGACGATCAACAGGCCTCCAATGGCCACCATCAACAGCAACCTGTTAGATGATTGAAAACATCAGTCTTGAAACAAAAAGGCCACGGGTCAAAACACTTTACAGGAATACACAAGATCTTTTGGGGCCCTGTTTATATAAACACAATCTTTGGGGTCCGGCTCAAACAGGAAACCCTTACTGCGTTGGTCTTGAAATAAAGGGCCATTGTCAAAACGTTGATATGAATGGAATGTCTTTGCTATCCTGTTCAAACGGGGAACGCTTAAAGTGTTGAATTATTGGCACACTTCTCAAAGCACTTGAATGACTTTTAAGCTCTTTTGGATCCTCAATTAACTTTGACTTGAGAGGAACTTCTCTAGGTATGAGTACAACTCATGCATAACTTAAGCTAGTGCTATGTTCATGAAATTTGATCTATCTACTACTCATAATGGCTCAAAGAAAGAAAAAAAAACGAACCTAAATATGGCATAAAGTAAATAATTACAGGCATAAAATAGATATATATATATAGACAGATCAACAGACAGGTACCGCTAGGCAAGTGCGTGCGTGCGTGCGTGCGTGTGTGTGTGTGCGCGAGTGATTTTACTATAAATAAACCACGGTACTTGTCCACTTGGGATATATATGTTATTTTAAAATCGACTCATAGAAGCTTCATTAGTGCAGTAACAAAATACAAGCCTGCATACATTCTTGACGAAACACAGCATAATCACGAACAAGATTTAAGCACAGTACATGAACAGGCACTCAATCAACCACTCATATATGCACATCTGTGCGTGCCCACACACACACACGCACACACACACACACACGGTACGCACGGACACACATGACATTTGCATGTCTGAAAAAGACCAAATGAAAACAACGTTAAAAAAAAAATTAAAAGAACTAACAATCTTAAAATAACTAAAACAAAATTTTGTAAGTAACAAAACCATAAAACCGAAAACAATGATAAACACTGCCTTCGATTTTAGTCAGAGCAAGCACACTCACTGTCAACGAACTTCACCTAAACGTTTCATTTTACATCGGGGGACTACCTGATATCTGGCAGAGAAGTGGATCCCACTGCTATAACAATACCACGCCCTAGGCAGATGCACCCCAAAGTTCACCATCCCCGACGGATGAGAGAGCCATCTATGAGGTATCTGCAGGGCGCCAGACTCTCCCAAGGAGTACGTCAAAGGAGTCAGCTAATACTGAAGTGCCTGTTTTAGGGGCATACAGCCATTGGTCCCCCTGGTGTGGGACCTGTGGGAGACGAACTTTACCTCCCTCCCTGCGGTGAAGAGTTGTAAGCCAAGAGGGGCAGACCCCGAGTTCTGTGGCCATGAGCAGCAGCTGAGCTGGTGGGGAATCCGCCTCTGCAGAACATGTTGTTCCTGAAGGATGCATGTCTCTATGAGGCTGGAGATATCATCTATCACCTATCCAAGAGTCTTGAAGACTGTTGGGATGCCACAGAAGACTTTGCAACCAGCTTGCTCCACTCCTACTGGTTCTCAGACATTCTTAGGCAGCTGCTGAGTGTGAGGCCAGTCCACTCACTGATGTTGTCCTCCCATCCATCTTTTCTCGTGTCTTCCTCTCCTTCTGCCTCCTTGCACTTTTCCTTGAGAATGGTTTTGGCAAGTCCTGTTGATCTTGATACATGACCATACCATCTCATTTTCCTTTTTTTTCACTGAGTACAACAGGTCTTCGTATGGTCCAATGGCTTGCCTTACTCTGCTCTGGACCTCCAAGTTGATAATGTAGTCTTTACATGAAATGCCAAGGATGTCCCAGTTGTAACAAGAGGCTTGAGATGACTGCCTCCAAATCCGAGACTGGAACAAGCATGTCACACCAAAAAAACGGAGGCCATCATTACGGCCAAGTGGGGAGCTGCAGCCACGGACAAAGTTCCTGGATGATCGTCTGGCCAGGAAGGGAACCCCCTTCCTGCTGGAAAACCCCATCACCACACCCTGTGAGGCTGCAAGACAGTGGACAATGATTGGGACGGGGGGGGGGGGGGGGGGGGGGGGGGTCAGTCAGCCCCAGTTCCCTCGTGTCATAGATCCCTGGGAGGAGGATGTGACATCTGATTGGGGTGCATCTGGTGCCTGTGATGTGACTGCTGATCAGAAGTTAGGGAGGACCCTTTGGTATGCTGCAACTGAGACAACAATGGTGGGGGTGGGGTGGGGGTGGGCATTTGTGTTCAGCGCAAGGCAAGCAGTAGAGATAAAGAATGGAGCCCCTCTCGTTACTGTTAAGTCACTGGGTCAAAGAGTGACCAGATACGGTGCCCCTCTCATCATTACAAGTCACTGTGTAAAGAGCGACCAGCTATGGATCCCCTCTCATCATTATAAGTCACTGTGTAAAGAGCGACCAGTCACTGTGTAAAGAGCGACCAGCTATGGATCCCCTCTCATTATTATAAGTCACTGTGTAAAGAGCGACCAGCTATGGATCCCCTCTCATTATTATAAGTCACTGTGTAAAGAGCGACCAGCTATGGATCCCCTCTCATTATTATAAGTCACTGTGTAAAGAGCGACCAGCTATGGATCCCCTCTCATATTATAAGTCACTGTGTAAAGAGCGACCAGCTATGGATCCCCTCTCATTATTATAAGTCACTGTGTAAAGAGCGACCAGTCACTGTGTAAAGAGCGACCAGCTATGGATCCCCTCTCATTATTATAAATCACTGTGTAAAGAGCGACCAGCTATGGATCCCCTCTCATTATTATAAGTCACTGTGTAAAGAGCGACCAGTCACTGTGCAAAGAGCAACCAGCTATGGATACCCTCTCATCATTATAAGTCACTGTGTAAAGAGCAACCAGCTATGGATCCCCTCTCATCATTATAGTCATTCTTATGGAGCTCCTCCCATTATCATAAGTCACTGACTCAAAAAATGATCAGCTATGGATCCCATCACATACTTATATGTCACTCTTATGGATCCCCTCTCATTATCATAAGTCACTGGGTCAAAGAGCGACCAGCTGTGGAGCCCCTTTCATGATTATAAGTCAGTGGGTCAAAGAGCGACCAGCTGTGGAGCCCCTCTCATGATTATAATATAAGTCACTGGGTCACAGCGACCAGCTGTGGAGCCCCTCTCATGATTATAATATAAGTCACTGGGTCAGAGCGACCAGCTGTGAAGCCCCTGTCATGTTTATAATATAAGTCACTGGGTCAGAGCGACCAGCTGGGGAGCCCCTTTCATTATCATAAGTCACTGGGTCAAAGAGCAACCAGCTATGGGTCCCCTCTCATAATTATAAGTCACTGTGTCAAAGAGTAATGAGTTTGCTCTCTTCTATGGCTGGAGAGCTGACACACTACCATAGGGACAGGGGAAGAGGAAAGGGAGAAAGAGGCCCACACTTAGCAGTGACTGTGTGTACCCCTGTTCCCTGGTGATTCTCAAAGGACAGGGAGGGAGACACAGGGGTTGGGGGTGGGGTGGGGTGGGGGGACCCCTTTCTGACTGTAAGAGGATGACTTCATGCCTGTGTTACCAGACCTCATCAGAGAGGACAACTGTTTACTAGACTTGCCATCATGGCAACAGCAGAAAGTGGTTTGAACCACCCCATCCCTGGGTTTCTCCCTCCAGCCTGGCGTCTCAACCATGGAATGTGGTGTGTGCACAGGCAAAAGCACAGGTTTGAACCCTCTCCCTTTGTTAGATGTGGCGACACGCCCAGAATAACATGCATCCCCCTGTTGGTGCATGTCTTAATCATTGGCAGCGTACAGACTCAGGGTCCCCAAGGACTGAGGAAGACTGGAGTTCAAAATCCACTCGACAGCTGAGCTAGGCATTCACTCCAGCAGAGTCAGACACTACTGTAAGGGCTAACAGCCTAGCAGGGAGGAAGACGAAAGAGCAAGAACCTTCCACTGCCTGTACACATTTTCAGATGAACGACATGGTAATTTGATCAATAATATGTTATTTCATAAGCAGAAAATACTACTGAGATCTCAACTATTTTGCGAATAATCCATTCAACCCTCGCAACAAAAAGCACCAACAGCCGTTAACATCAATGAAAATTTGGGAAAAAAAAAAAAAAAAGACAATCCAACTCACGTCTCTCCTGTCATAACCAGTGTCAACAGCAAGCATGGCAGAGCAGTGATGAATACTCGTTTATTATACAGAAAAGGTCCAGGATCCACTAGCGCCGCCTTTCCTCGCCTTCCCGTCCTCCTCCTCCGAGTTTGAGCTGTGACCAAACCTGGAGTAGGCACCCTCTGAATCGAAGCGATCGCCATACGAGGGCTGTGAATGTGAATTCCCTGCACCATCACGTTGTAAGCGTAAGTGCCGTCTGCGTTTTGTGACGGCCCGTCTTCATCACTGTTGCTGTCACTGAAGTTTTGATAGTAGTCTGGGGTTGCCGTAGTACTGGGCATAGTCCATGCCTGAAGCGCGATAGTTGTAGTAGTAGTCGTCAAACTCAAAAGGCGAGTATGCAGGTTCTCCGTTCACGGCCTGTTGAGAGCCACCAGCAGCTGAACCAGGCTGTGGTTGGCCAGAACGTGAATGCTGGTGGACATCCTCCTGGTCCTCCTCCATGGTCTCTCTCTTTTAGACAATATCAATGAATATTCTGAAAAAAAAAAAAAAAAAAGTCAAATCAGAAAAGACTGATTACTAACATCAAAGCAGAAATAATCATTCTGAAGCATGAAACCGGGGGCCGAAACAGCTCAGTTGGTTGAGCGCTGGACTCGTGATCCTGGGGTTGCGGGTTCGAATTTTGGTACAGGGGGATTTTTCCTTCGGAGTTAACATTGGTTCTGACTCCATTCCCCATACAGTCCTTCGAATGAGACTATAAACCGAGGTTCCGTGTGTGAATGTATGCACAACATCTTGCACACATGTAAAATCCCATAACCAATTTTCGGAAGAGAAGGCCAGTTTGGCTGTTGGTATGGGTGACACGTTACACATAGCATGCACCTTCCCCGAAGATGGAGTATGGCTGCCTTAATGGTGGGATAAAATAACAGTTATACATACAAAACTCCACTGCCTGTCTATACAGGCAGTGTCCGCAGGAGTATCAGCCTGCGTAGGCAGAAAGAAAGAAAGAAAGAAGCATGAAACCCACAGTGGTGACTTTTGCAACTTCACCTTCTTAGGAAGTCTTGTTACAACTGATTTAAAGACATTGTTGTACCTTGGTGCTCTATGTTTTAACTGTTTCACTACTAGCATCAGTGTGGCCCCTATCATATCCATCAAATATCGTGTTTTGTCTTTTTCCAACTAGGATTCTGTCTTTGTTGTCTATACATAGCTGGGGTCTTGTTATGATCCATGGCTTGCCTATAAAAGTCTTGAGCGACTATCAATAGTAACTTATTACTGTACCCCTCCCAAATGACTCACCACCACAACCACCCCTTCTCCATCCCCTACCCCTTATCTCAACCCCATCATGTTCCCCTATCATGCCTTACCAGGCCTGAAAAGAAAATAATGGAAGTACTGGTGCACATGACTGACCGTAAGTGAATGAACATCGAGTAAGAGTATGAGAAAACACAGAGGGAGGGTGGAGGGGAGTATCAAACATGGGGAGGATAGAGAAAGAGGGAGTCGCCACATTCCTGCTGCGAGAGAAAATGCCAAAAGATGGGGGTGAAAATGGTGTTATCTGTGAAGCAAAGTCAATATCCTGATCGTTCACCTGGGGTGCGCTTCAAATCATGTATCTGACTTCTTGATCTCTCTGTCTGACCCATAACCTGAGAGACAGTAACTTTATTTGTAACGGAACAACAGGCGTTTTCTCTTCCACCGATTGTTTTCTGGAACACAAAGACTGTCACACACACGCACACCGTCATACACAGTTTTGCACTGTCTCTCTCTCTGTCTGTCTGTCACTCTCACACACACACACACACACACACACACACACACACACACACACACACACACACACACACACACACTCACACACTGTCACATACACAGATATACACTTGTACTCTCACATGCATCATCCAACTGGCCTGGCCATGCTTGCGAACACTTTGTTTTCCTCCATTAAAATGTTTATGAACGCCGAAATACATCCCCTACAAGGCCTCTTACACTTTCTTCTGATGAGAAATTGGATCTCACAACTCATTACTTACACATCAAAGGAACACATCTTGATCAAGGCAATCTTATGAGCCATTTCATCGCCCCCATGACGTATCTTCGACACTGAAGGATTTGCCTGGATTGGTCATAAATGTGCACACATACCCTTTACATGTGTATGTGTGTGTGTGTGTGTGTGTGTGTGTGTGTGTGTGTGTGTGTGTGTGTGTGTGTGTGTGTGTGTGTGTGCGTGCGCGCGCGCATGTGTGTTTCGCCTTCTTTTTTTCCCCAACAATACTTAACTTCTATATTACCTTCAATGTCTCTCTTTCAAGAGCATTTTTTTTTTCTTCACTGTAGCAGAGAAAGGTTACTTCCAATGTTCAAGTCAGACTTGTTTTAGACCAAATTACTATTCAACCTGAACTTTTCACAATGGAACACGCAATTGTAATGCCTGATGTGAATTTCTGACAATCTCTAAAACTGTCAGAAATTCACACAATTCTAATGTTTGATGTGAATTTCTGACAATCTCTAAAACAGTGTGTCACCATTTCATGGTGCCTGCTGCTGGCAATATATAATACCTTCATGGGTTGGGTGAGTGGTTCTGGTTCTTTCAGGGCCTCATGTCCGCCCTCATCCCACTGATGGGTCTGAGCAAAAATATCTTGAAATCTTTCTGTCCGATACAGTAAAAGCGCAGACATCTCTTCCCCCCCCCCCCCCCCCCCCCCCCCCCCCCCACACATGCACGTGTGCGCACACACACACACACATGTTGGTCACCATAGCTATTAGCTGAAGTGGGACCATATATATCAATATCCCAATCATACAGTAACAAAACTTCAACACCACCTTCAATGTTCTTTCCTTCCTAATGCCCTCCCTACCAATCCAGTGAAAAAACAACAGACAGCGGAACATGTCCACAAAAACAGCAACTTTCATTTTGAAGTTAGTTTCAAAGAGAGGCGACTGTAGGTGGAAACTGAAACAAATGGTAATAAAAGGAATTCAAATATCTCCGCCGGTTGACATGGACAAACAAATCACAAGACAAAACATGACGCGTGTCTACCTCTTAGGTCTTCTTCAGGCAAGAGAAACAACATTCAGGACAATGAAAATGAAGAGCAAGCTAACACTTCTCCTCTCCAATTCTGCGTAAGATGGGTGTCGAATGAAAACAAAGCCCTGGTCGGTTGAATGGGGATAAACTTTAGACCTCGTTTTCATCTCAAATAATTAAAAAAAAAAAAAAAAAAAAAAATTGTGATTGCTTTTTCTTCATTTTCTTGCATGTTATCTTGTCTGAAGAAAGCCTATGAGGTCAAAAACGCGTCATGTTTTGTCTTGTAACTTGTTTGTCTATGTCAACCAGTGGAGATATTTTAAATTCCTTTCAAAATTAATGTTATTCTGAAGACAAAATGTATCCCCAAATTTCTGGCACTGCATGGCTCCTCTGTGGCCAGCCTCTGTCTGTGGGCTGGTGGGAGGCAACGTTTTTAACAAAAACCATCCCTATTCTCATCCAGACAGAGCTTTGAGCACATTTCACTGATGGCATCGCCTTGGCTTAAGGCTGTGTCAGGCCAACTGACATAGGCTAGAACACCAAGGCTACATCAAAATGTTGTTATGCTCTGCATAGTTATGTGGGGATTGTCTTCAGTTGTGACATGCTCCTAGCATAACATTATCAGTTTCCAAAATCCCCTGAAGTCGGAAAGTGGCTGCCCATGTGGTGGGGTAATCAAGAACGGTCACACATGTAATGTTCTCATCCCCAGCTGATGCATTTGTACCATAGCGTTCAAATGCTTCAGCTATTTGGATGATCCCTGGAGTCTTTTAGCCACACAACAACAGCAAACTGATGGCATCCTGCTCCTCTGGTTGGGCGTCCTCTTACCAGGACAAGTTTCTGTGTCATATGCAACGCAGTATGCCTTACATTAAATTTACCTTCACTTCTGCAATCACACTGCCATTATTTTTGGACATACTGCCGACACTGAAAGAGGGATATGCATGCATTCTGATATGTACTGGAAACCCACCAATATCCACCCCCTATCTACATTTCAGCTCCAGCCACACTCACCACGGCAAACAGATCTTGACGTATATTCTGTCAGTCTGCTTAAAACACATTTGTGCTCCAAACCCTGTTGTGATTTTGAGACCGACACCTGCTGACGGAACAACTGCCATCTCCAAAGGTACCAGCCAATGATGTTGGACTTCAGCTTTAAAAAAAGAAAAAAAAAAAAAATCAGTTGTAGTGCCTCACCCTGCCGTACAAGCCTAAACAACACACCCTTTGCACTCTCAACATAGTCTTCACAATCCTGCTAACCTTCACCTTCACCTATCCCGAAGTCTTGAAGACCACTGGGGCCTCAAGGCTCCTGCCAACCTACTGCTATATATCAATAGCTACAAGAACTTCATCCTTTTCTTCTAGGGTCCAGTCCTAGATTTCAAAAGGCCTTTCCAGACCCACTTTTATTTTCCAGACCCACTTTTATTTTTTTTATTTTTTTTGGGGAAACATCAGGTTTTCCAGAAATTTCCTTACACCCTCTGTTCTTCCCACCTGTCCACTGGATTCTTCAACTCCAGGATGTTTCCCAGCAAGAAAAGTGTGATCCGCAAACATCTCCTCAAGACAGTCACTGAGTCATTATTGAAAGTTACTTAATTATAAAAGAGGGGAAGTCATTCCGAATCTGACATCACATGGACTTGTGAAACCACCAACATTGTCTCCTTACTGTTTTGGAGCAAATGTCCACCTTGTCAGAATGTCAGGGGAGAAAAAAAAAAAACAAACAAACAAAAAATTCATGAAAAACTCATTTCTACAGCACAGACCCAACATCAAACAATGACACTGGAACTCTAGTAACCTGGCACTTTCAATGATCAGGCAAGCCATTCCCTTCAGGACCTAAGATGGGTTGTAATATTGGAACAGCGCGTTCGGATGACACAGAGCGCACACTTCAGTGGCAATCGTTCTGGTACAGTAAACGACACACTGTTAACCCATAGCAGGGTTTCAACATGTTCGCCTAGATTCTTTCTTGTGCCCCCCCCCCCCCCCCCCCCCCCCCCCCCCCCCCCCCCTCTTCATGGGCACCCTCTCCCATCCCCCACTCCCTTTACTCCTCCTCTCCACTACCTCCATCCACCATCACCCCCACCTCTTTACTTCTTTTAAGCTCTCCTCCTCTCAACACCCTTGCATCATCCTCATCGCTCCCCCCCCCCCCCCCCCCCCCTCGTGCTGCCCCCCAAGTTCTTTAACCCTTACCCAAAGCTTATTGTATGGTTTCATCATCTTCAGTATGATGGTGAACCTGCAGGAGACTTCACTTACAGCCCCCCTCCCCCCCAACCACACACACAGCCCTGCCCATTCCCACCCACCACCACCTTTCCTTCATTCCCTCTTCCCCTTCAGTTTATTTCCTATTCATGCACATGATTCGTCTGTCCCTTTAAAAAAAAACATTCTTGCAGCTGTGATTTTCCTACTGTGTACACATAACATTTTTACATAATGTGGCATTTACATGGGGCATAAATGAGAGACTCCTACATATGTGTATATTTCTTGTGATTAGTGTGTGAATGTGCAGTGGCAAAATCAATGTTAAACTAAAAAAATATTCGACTTTGTTCGTTTTGGTGTTGCAGTGTGCGCGGTGTGTGTGTGTGCTGACATGTATGTGTGTACATGCTTGCCTCTGTGTGTGTGTGTGTGTGCGTGTGTGTGTGTGTGTGTGTGTGTGTGTGTGTGTGTGTGTGTGTGTGTGTGTGTGCGCGCACGTGCGTTTCTTTGGGAATGAGCATGTGTGCAGGTGTACATGCATGTATGCATGGGAGCTGGCATGCCTATGTGTACTGTGACAGAGAGAAAATGTGTGTGTGTGTGTGTGTGTGTGTGTGTGTGTGTGTGTGTGTGTGTGTGTGTGCGCGCGCGCATGTGCATGTGCATTGGTGTGAGCATGTATGCATTTATGGCTGAATGTGTGTATGGGTGTGCTGGTGTGCATGTATCATATGTGTGTGCGTGTGCGTGTGTTTGTGTATCTGTGAGTGTGTGGATGTGTGTCTGTATGTGAGTGTGTATGTGTGTGTGAGTGTGTGCATGTATGTGTCAGTGCACTGTGCATTATGTGTGTAAATGTGTGTGTGTGCGTGCGCGCATGCATGTGTGCACGCATGTGTGTACATGTGCATGCATGTATGTATGCGAGTTTGCATGTGTGTGTGTGTGTGTGTGTATGTGTGAGAGAGATAGAGACAGAGACAGAGAGAGAGAGAGGGGGGGGGGGGGGAGAGAGAGAGAGAGAGAGAGAGAGAGAGAGAGAGAGAGAGAGAGAGAGAGAGAGAGAGAGAGAGCCTATGTGTGTGTGCACGAGTATATGTGTCTGCTGGCGCGCGTGCGTGCGTGTGTATATGTGTGTGTGTAATATGTACATATTTCAAAAAGGGTGTTTGGATTTTGTTTACAACTGAATCATTAACAACTTTTCTTTCATCATTTCATTATCATTTCTATTGAATGTAGTACACCTGTTCCTGGCTATCATATATTTTTGAATAAGCACAGCCTAATTCAGTTTTAAGGAACCATTTATATAGTTTTGTATCTTCTCTTGATCTTCTTTAAAGCTTTTTTGTTCATCAATGATGGTTTGATTTTTCTGTCTCTTTTTCTAACATCTTTGTAATATATTCGTTCATTGTCTTTCTTCTTTCTAAGTAATAGCATCTATCCAATCTTGCATGAGAGAGAGAGAGAGAGAGGGGGGGGGGGGGGGGGGGGAGAGAGGGAGAGAGAGAGATATGACGTCACAGACAATGTCACCAACGGACGTCATTTTTTCTATTGCGTCACTTGTTGTCATGTGACCCGAAGAGGAGCAGTGGCTGTAAAGCTTGCGCTGAAAAAAGACAGTGTTTTGTGTTTTTATTGAATTAAATCTTGTGCCTTTAATGAATTATGCAGGTACAGAGAAATTCCCTTTTCCTGTTTTAGTGAACAAACAAATCATGATCTGGTATAATTATGAACATCAAATAGTTTATCATCTAGTCCCTGTCCACCTTTAGGTAATGTTTCTGTGAGCCCATATAACATCTGGTCACAGTCAATGACACAGGCCAGAAATTTCACCAGTTTTGTTAATTATCAATATTTCTGTACAAATTTGTATAACTGTAAGAAGAATGAAATTTCTTTTTGAAGAACTAATCATATTATTTGATGCACACTTTTTGTGTTCTAGTCTACAGTCAATTCCTAACGTTTGGAGGCGCCAAGTTGGATTATGCTTTAGTGCTGGATTGTACAAGCTTCTCATCAGCATTTTTTTTCCCCCTGTTTTGACACAGCCAGACTCTTTTCATCTTTTGACAGCCTCTCTCTCTCTCATTAAGCTAGTGGGTTTTGTAGCCTTTTTCTTTCTGTTTGAAGTATAAACTTTCTTTTCATGTCAGTGACATTCTGGTGATATATGGAAGCTTTCTTATAGTTTCTGTTCTCTTCTTATTGCACAGTCAGTCTGAGCAACCTTGGTTTATTCCCTCCCCCCCCCCCCCCCCCCTTTTGTTTGCCAAGACTGATTGATAATCTTTATTCTCTTGGGTAACACTAACAGACAAGCAAGAGGATGCTTTTTTGCCCCATCTCGCCCTTGTCCCTTCTGGGACTATGGATACTGACATACACTGAGAGATTGCCTTGGACATTGACAGACAGATAAAACAAATCGACTTCATGTTTTTATAGTTATATTATGGAAAGCCGTTTACGCCTCTGTGCACACAGGTCAATAATAGTCAGCAATGACGGCTGACCTATAAATTTGAAGATTGAAGATTTATTTGTTGTAAATACTGACACAACACTCGTACGAAACAGCTAAATGCACAAAATTTGAAAAACAGCTACGCACAAACAAAAATTGTCAGCAATATCCTGGGGAAAATACAAACAAACAGCAGACAGGCGGCAAACCAGTCAACCTTCTTACCTTTTTTGAAATACTGGACAACACACGTCTCGGGAAATTACGGCAGACGTGCATAGTAGCAGCCATCTTGGGAAAACCCCTTTGAGAAAAGGTCACATGGCGCATTCTCCAAAGGAAATCCACGCTTGTTACCCTGACGTCATGGTACAGGAGGGGGTGGGGGGATGGTGGTGTGCAAGATGGCGGCAGTCGGGTGCATGAGAGATAATGGAACAGTGGACGGAGAAGAATCTTCAGAGAAAGAAGGAGAGTTGCTAAAGCTGTGCAGGAAGAATGGAATACATCAAGATTGCCTTTTGGGTGAGAGTGCACGGGATCCTTTGGACAACAAGGTTGCAAAAACTGACAGACCACATCGGGTGAATGGAACATCAAAATCTGTTTCGGCGATCTTCACAAAACCTTCCGTTCCAACACTTCGCTCAAGAAAAGATAAAAGCTCCGTCGAACAAAGCAATAGAAGAAGAAGATTGTTGAAAGGAGAAGGCTCAGAACAG
Source organism: Conus betulinus (assembly GCA_016801955.1). Taxonomy (NCBI): domain Eukaryota; kingdom Metazoa; phylum Mollusca; class Gastropoda; order Neogastropoda; family Conidae; genus Conus; species Conus betulinus. The sequence continues at coordinate 296,085 of JADBJO010001406.1, read as the reverse complement.
AAGCTAAGGTGAGTGAGATTTTAATTGCATTGGCCAACATTTTTTGCACCTGTATTTTTCTGCTTTAACATGATGTGGACAATCACATTCGAGTCTCTCCCGCGGCCGACGGCGAATGATCATTAGCATACAAGGACACGTTGATCGTGTATGCTATTTTCATTTTGACCCATGATGTAGGATGTTTCGTTGGAATCAGTGGTTAGTGATTCATGTGCAGAGATTTACTTAAATTTTTTTTTTTTTTTTCAAAAACTGCAGTGACAACACGAAAAACAGCTGAGAAATAGTTCTTGCACGTTGCCCCCCACCTCCCTCCCGCCCTCTCCCCACCATCCCCAAGCACTTGATTGACAATTTATGGCCAAGCATTTATGATTGTCATACATACAGTAAGTAGCCTGTAGAACAATAAACGGTGTAGATAATTTACCACTAAAAAAAAAAAAAAAAAGGAATTTCTGGCACATGCTTTATTCCCAGCTTCAAGCAGGGTTACTTAAAGTAAAACTGTACCAGACAATAAATGAAAAAAAAAAAAAAAAAAAAGACAATAAAATGTTGATGTTCACATTTCAAATTGTAATGTTTTTGCCCAAACACATGACCCATTTTGCAAAAAAAAAAAAACAGTGGAGTTGCTGTCTGCCTGTCACCACGCATGTACTCAAGTATCATGAATAAGTTCACTGAATAATTGACAGTGATTGCGTTAGTAAAATTGTGTAAAACAGCAAAGCATCATTGCAATGGATTAACAAAAAAAAAAAAAAAGCAAGTGCTAAAGTGCCGCAAATGTGATTGCCCATTTTCCGACTGGAAATGTTTGATCGAAGTTTCAAACATAAATTAAACTGATATATATATATATATATGCATTACCAGAGGGCAGCAATTTTTCGCAGTATTTCAAACATCTGATGTTAATAACAAAAATACCAGTGATGATCAGTGACGATAAACTCCAAATGCTCAGGAATGTTTCGATTTACAACACCATTGAAAGAGAGCATCTGATTTGACAGGAACTTAACGCAAAAATGTTTTTTTAAAGTCTGAGAAACGTTTAATTGCATGCATTTTCCATTTCAGACACCTAAATTCGGCCCTAATATTAATATTAATGACCATTTATTTAGCTTGTTCAGGTGACCATGTCTGTGACAGAGATAAGTGTTATTTTAAAGTTATTATGAAGTAAAGCAAGGGAAACTAATCTCCAGAAACTCACAAGATGTTAGTTCTTAGTGCAGTACAGCGTGCCACAGCAGAAGGTATCATTGTCACACCTCAGTGTAGTGCATTCTCACATGATTATGGCAGAGCACAGGGCACGTGCGCGCGCACACACACACACACACACACACACAACACACACACACACACACACACACACACACACACACACTCACACAGCACAGCACAGTATATTTTGACAGATATCAGGGCATCACCACTCAGCACAGCGTATGATCATGGTAGAGTGCCGGACACCAAACTTCACAACTACACATCAGCATAGCGCATTGTTACATGACTGTGGCAGACCACAGGGGCATCACATTTCAGCACATTTGGCAGAGCATACAGGGCACCGCATCTCACGTAGTGCGTGTGGCACAGCGTAGATCTATCTATGTGACACAGCTCCGCGCAGTGCGAAGCAGTGCAGTACAACAACACAGGGCATCACACCTTAGCGATAATGAACTGTTGTACAGCACGAGACATCACTAAGTCTCATGAAAAAGAAGAAATGATGATTTCGGCTCAGTGTGTTGTAACATGAGTGTGGCACGACACAAGGAATCACACCTCAGCAACTGTACAGTACACGGCAGAGCACAGGGTATCACACCTCAGCACAGTACAGTACATTATGACACGGCACAGAGCATCACACATCAGCACAGTGAAGTACATTGTGACACAGCACATAGAATCACACCTCAGCACAATAATATATTATGGCACAGCACAGGGTACCACATCTGAGTACAGATCAGTGTATTATGTCTCAGCATAGGGTATTATACCTCAGTACAGTGTATTATGGCACAGTACAGAGTATCACACCTTTGTAACGTGTATAATGTGACACAGCACAGGATATCACACCTCTGTACAGTGTAAATTTTTGGCACAGCACAGGGTATCACACCTCAGTACAGTGTGTTATGACACAGCACAGGGTATCACCTCAGTACAGTGTATTATAACACAGCACAGGGTATCACACCTTAGTACAGTGTGTTATGACACAGCACAGGGTATCACACCTCAGTACAGTGTGTTATGACACAGCACAGGGTATCACCTCAGTACAGTGAGTTATGACACAGCACAGGGTGTCACACCTCAGTACAGTGTGTTATGACACAGCACAGGGTATCACACCTCAGTACAGTGTGTTACGACACAGCACAGGGTGTCACACCTCAGTACAGTGTATTATAACACAGCACAGGGTATCACACCTCTGTACAGTGTGTTATGATACAGCACAGAGTATCACACCTCAGTACAGTGTAGTTTGACACATCACAGGGTATCACACCTCTGTACAGTGTGTTATGACACAGCACAGGGTATCACACCTCAGTACAGTGTAGTATGACACAGCACAGGGTATCACCTCAATACAGTGTATTATGACACAGCACAGGGTATCACACCTCAGTACAGTGTGTTATGACACAGCACATGGTATCACACCTCAGTACAGTGTAGTATGACACAGCACAGGGTATCACCTCAATACAGTGTATTATGACACAGCACAGGGTATCACACCTCAGTACAGTGTATATGACACAGCACAGGGTGTCCCACCTCAGTACAGTGTGTTTGACACAGCACACGGTATCACACCTCAGTACAGTGTGTTATGACACCGCACAGGGTATCACACCTCAGTACAGTGTGTTATGTCACAGCACAGGGTATCACACCTCAGTACAGTGTGTTATGACACAGCACAGGGTATCACACCTCAGTACAGTGTATTATGATGACACAGCAGGGTATCACACCTCTGTACAGTGTATTGTGACACAGCAAAGGGTATCACACCTCAGTACAGTGTGTTATGACACAGCACAGGGTATCACACCTCTCAGTACAGTGTATTATGACACAGCACAGGGTATCACACCTCAGTACAGTGTGTTATGACACAGCACAGGATGTCACACCTCAGTACAGTGTATTGTGACACAGCACAGGGCGTCACACCTCAGTACAGTGTATTATCTCACAGCACAGGGTATCACACCTCGGTACAGTGTATTATCTCACAGAACAGGGTATCACACCTCTGTACAGTGTATTGTGACACAGCAAAGGGTATCACACCTCTGTACAGTGTATTATACACAGCACAGGGCATCACACTTCAGTGCAGTGTGTTATGGCACAGCACAGGGTATCACACCTCAGTACAGTGTTATGACACAGCACAGGGTATCACACCTCAGTACAGTGTATTATGACACAGCACAGCGCATCACACCTCAGTACAGTGTATTATGACAGCACAGGACATCACACCTGAGTACAGTGTATTATCTCGCAGCACAGGGTATCACACCTCAGCACAGGGCATCACACCTGAGTACAGTGTATTATCTCAAAGCACAGGGTATCACACCTCAGTACAGTGTGTTATATGGAATAGCACAGGGTATCACACCTCTGTACAGTGTATTGTGACACGGCAAAGGGTATCACACCTCTGTACAGTGTATTGTGACACAGCACAGAGTATCACACCTCAGTATAGTGTATTATGACACAGCACAGGGTATCACACCTCTGTACAGTGTGTTATGGCACAGCACAGGGTATCACGCCTCAGTACAGTGTGTTATGGCACAGCACAGGGTATCACACACCTCTGTACAGTGTGTTACGACACAGCACAGGGTATCACACCTCAGTACAGTGTATTATAACACAGCACAGGGTATCACACCTCAGTACAGTGTGTTATGACACAGCACAGAGTATCACACCTCTGTACAGTGTATTGTACACAGCACAGGGTATCACACTCTCAGTACAGTGTGTTATGACACAGCACAGGGTATCACACCTCTCAGTACAGTGTGTTATGACACAGCCAGGGTATCACACACTCTGTACAGTGTATTGTGACACAGCAAAGGGTATCACACCTCTGTACAGTGTATTATACACAGCACAGGGCGTCACACACTCAGTACAGTGTGTTATGACACAGCACAGGGTATCACACCTCAGTACAGTGTGCTATGACACAGCACACGGTATCACACCTCTGTATAGTGTGTTATGGCACAGCACAGGGTATCACACCTCAGTACAGTGTGTTATGGCACAGCACAGGGTATCACACCTCTGTACAGTGTGTTACGACACAGCACAGGGTATCACACCTCAGTACAGTGTATTATAACACAGCACAGGGTATCTATCACACCTCAGTACAGTGTGTTATGACACAGCACAGAGTATCACACCTCTGTACAGTGTATTATAACAGCACAGGGTATCACACCTCTGTACAGTGTGTTACGACATGGCACAGGGTATCACACCTCAGTACAGTATATTATAACACAGCACAGGGTATCACACCTCAGTACAGTGTGTTACGGCACAGCACAGGGGTATCACACCTCAGTACAGTGTATTATAACACAGCACAGGGTATCACACCTCAGTACAGTGTGTTATGACACAGCACAGAGTATCACACCTCTCAGTATATTATGTGACACAGCAAAGGGTATCACACCTCAGTACAGTGCATTGTGACACAGCACAGAGTATCACACCTCAGTACAGTGTATTATGTCACAGCACAGGGTATCACACCTCTGTACAGTGTGTTATGGCGCAGCACAGGTATCACACCTCAGTACAGTGTGTTATGGCACAGTACATGGTATCACACCTCTGTACAGTGTGTTACGACACAGCACAGGGTATCACACCTCAGTACAGTGTATTATAACACAGCACAGGGTATCACACCTCAGTACAGTGTGTTATGACACAGCACAGAGTATCACACCTCTGTACAGTGTATTATAACACAGAACAGGGTATCACACCTCAGTACAGTGTGTTATGGCACAGCACAGGGTATCACACCTCAGTACAGTGTGTTATGACACAGCACAGGGTATCACACCTCATTACAGTGTATTATGACAGCACAGGGTATCACACCTCAGTACAGTGTATTATGACAGTACAGGGTATCACACCTCAGTACAGTGTATTATGACAGCACAGGGTATCACACCTCAGTACAGTGTATTATGACACAGCACAGGGTATCACACCTCAGTACAGTGTATTTTGACACAGCACAGGGTGTCACACCTCAGTACAGTGTATTATGACACAGCACAGGGTATCACACCTCAGTACAGTGTATTGTGACACAGCAAAGGGTATCACACCTCTGTACAGTGTATTATACACAGCACAGGGGCGTCACACCTCAGTACAGTGTGTTATGACACAGCACAGGGTATCACACCTCAGTACAGTGTGTTATGACACAGCACAGGGTATCACACCTCTGTACAGTGTGTTATGGCATAGCACAGGGTATCACACCTCAGTACAGTGTGTTATGGCACAGCACAGGGTATCACACCTCTGTACAGTGTGTTACGACACAGCACAGGGTATCACACCTCAGTACAGTGTATTATAACACAGCACAGGGTATCATCACCTCAGTACAGTGTGTTATGACACAGCACAGGGTGTCACACCTCAGTACAGTGTGTTATTATGACACAGCACAGGGTATCACACCTCAGTACAGTGTGTTATGACACAGCACAGGGTATCACACCTCAGTACAGTGTGTTATGACACAGCACAGGGTATCACACCACAGTACAGTGTATTTTGACACAGCACAGGGTGTCACACCTCAGTACAGTGTGTTATGACACAGCACAGGGCGTCGCACCTCAGTACAGTGTGTTATGACACAGCACAGGATAGTCTTTGCTGGCTGCTTTGGGGGTGCTGTTGGTTCATTTTTGAACCCTTGGTGGTGAGAACACGACAGAATTATGGACTGTGGTGTGTCTCTATTTGACACCAGGAGCGCAGCCACAATCAGCTTTGTCTCCCAGATGAGTCCGATCCAGCGGACGAAAGGCCTAGGAGCAGGCAATACAAATAGATCAGCCTTCGAGAGGGTTTACGATGGTTCCCTCAGGCAGCTAGTGAAGGGTTTTCTCATTATTTATAATATATTCCCCCCATTTTCTTCATCTTCATTTTTTTTTTCTCTTAAAGTTCAAATCTTTGCCAAGTCATTATTATAATGACTGAAGAATCGTTGGCCTGCACTTGTTTTCCCCCACTACTTAGTTGTTCAACAGTACAGGATAGCAGCACAATACAGTCTGGTGCAACACAGGACATTATGTAACAGTGCAATGCAGCGTTGCCTCATGCAAGATTAGATAACCCATCTGAACAAGCGCAGTTTGGTGTGGCACAGTACATTCTAGCACCCCAGTACAGTGCAGTATTTGCTCAGTAGACTGCACAGGGCAGTGTGTTTTCAGCGCAGGGTTATCACGGTCGTATCACTATCAGCAGTACAGTGCATTCCAGTGCAAGGTATCACATATATATCAGCACATTGTGTACCTCAGTACAGTGTAACATAGCTCAGTATATTATACACTTGAACACAGTGCAGTGTATGATTTCAGTGCAGGGTATCCCATGTTAGCACAGTACAGTGTGTTTCAGTGCAGGATATACATTTACATCCCTGGATAGTGCAGCATAGTTCGGCTCAGGACATCCAAACTCTGTACAGAAAGGTACAGCGCAGGGCAGGACGGTTGGTATGGTTTCACTCAGTTCATGTTTCTTCATCTTTTCCCTGCTTGCCCCGTGTCTATTACAGGGTCGTTTTCACGATCTTGTACGCCCGTAACCATGTCTATTACGGGGTACTTATCACAAAAACAGTTGATTATATATCATACTAACGACCAGCAGAATCAAATTATTATGACGCCACATCCTAGCACAGAGTATAAGAAAAAAGAAACATGCAAAAAAATCAAAGAGATATCTCAATAAATGAATGAGTAGTGAACAGATGAGTGAACCTACTGCAATTTGGCTTCGGCACTCAGCAGTACAGAAAAGCTCTTATACTGTGGCAGGGAAAGGGTTAAGGCTCAGACGAATGGAGGGGGAGCATGCAACAAAGGACAGTTCATCTCAGCACAGTGCAGAATGGTACACAGCATATGGCGATATTACATCTCAACATGGTGCAGTATGCTAACTAGCTGCAGCAGAAGACATAACATTAACCGTCAGTCAGGGCAATATGTCACAGTAGTAGAGAGTGTTACCATTCAGCACAGTGCAGTTTGATACAGCACAGGACATTACATTCAATAGAGTGCAGCATGTTTCAACTCAGGACGCTTTATCTCAGCACAGGGCAGTAGGGTACACTACATTTCAGGGCTGTAGAGTATGGTACAGCACAGGACATGACATTTCAGGGCTGTAGAGTATGGTACAGCACAGGACATGACATTTCAGGACTGTAGAGTATGGTACAGCACAGGACATGACATTTCAGGGCTGTAGAGTATGGTACAGCACAGGACATTACATTTCAGGACTGTAGAGTATGCTACAGCATAGGACATGACATTTCAGGACTGTAGAATATGGTACTGCACAGGACATTAAATTTCAGGACTATAGAATATGGTACAGCACATGACATTACATTTCAGGACTGTAGAGTATAGTACAGCACAGGACATGACATTTCAGGACTGTAGAGTATGGTACAGCACAGGACATTACATTTCAGGACTGTAGTGTATGGTACAGCATAGGACATGACATTTCAGGGCTGTAGAGTATGGTACAGCACAGGACATGACATTTCAGGACTGTAGAGTACGGTACAGCACAGGACATGACATTTCAGGGCTGTAGAGTATGGGTACAGCACAGGACATGACATTTCAGGGCTGTAGAGTATGGTACAGCACAGGACATGACATTTAGGACTGTAGAGTATGGTACAGCATAGGACATGACATTTCAGGACTGTAGAGTATGGTACAGCACAGGACATGACATTTCAGGACTGTAGAGTATGGTACAGCACAGGACATGACATTTCAGGACTGTAGAGTATGGTACAGCATAGGACATGACATTTCAGGACTGTAGAATATGGTACTGCACAGGACATTAAATTTCAGGACTGTAGAATATGGTACAGCACATGACATTACATTTCAGGACTGTAGAGTATAGTACAGCACAGGGACATGACATTTCAGGACTGTAGAGTATGGTACAGCACAGGACATTACATTTCAGGACTGTAGTGTATGGTACAGCATAGGACATGACATTTCAGGGCTGTAGAGTATGGTACAGCACAGGACATGACATTTCAGGGCTGTAGAGTATGGTACAGCACAGGACATGACATTTCAGGGCTGTAGAGTATGGTACAGCACAGGACATGACATTTCAGGGCTGTAGAGTATATGGTACAGCACAGGACATGACATTTAGGACTGTAGAGTATGGTACAGCATAGGACATGACATTTCAGGACTGTAGAGTATGGTACAGCACAGGACATGACATTTCAGGACTGTAGAGTATGGTACAGCACAGGACATGACATTTCAGGACTGTAGAGTATGGTACAGCACAGGACATGACATTTCAGGGCTGTAGAGTATGGTACAGCATAGGACATGACATTTAGGACTGTAGAGTATGGTACAGCATAGGACATGACACATATTAGGACTGTAGAGTATAGTAGAGCACAGGAAATTTCAGGACTGTAGTGTGGCAGCACAGCACAATACATGACATTTCAGGGTTGGAGAGTATGGTACAGCTCAGGACATTACATTTAAGGACTGTATAGTGTGGTATAACTCAGGACATTTCAGAGTTGTAGAGTATGGTATAACACAGGACATTTCAGGTCTGTAGAGTATGGTACAGCACAGGACATGACATTTCAGGACTGTAGAGTATGGTACAGCACAGGACATGACATTTCAGGACTGTAGAGTATGGTACAGCATAGGACATGACATTTCAGGACTGTAGAATATGGTACTGCACAGGACATTAAATTTCAGGACTGTAGAATATGGTACAGCACATGACATTACATTTCAGGACTGTAGAGTATAGTACAGCACAGGACATGACATTTCAGGACTGTAGAGTATGGTACAGCACAGGACATTACATTTTCAGGACTGTAGTGTATGGTACAGCATAGGACATGACATTTCAGGGCTGTAGAGTATGGTACAGCACAGGACATGACATTTCAGGGCTGTAGAGTATGGTACAGCACAGGACATGACATTTCAGGGCTGTAGAGTATGGTACAGGTACAGCACAGGACATGACATTTCAGGGCTGTAGAGTATGGTACAGCACAGGACATGACATTTAGGACTGTAGAGTATGGTACAGCATAGGACATGACATTTCAGGACTGTAGAGTATGGTACAGCACAGGACATGACATTTCAGGACTGTAGAGTATGGTACAGCACAGGACATGACATTTCAGGACTGTAGAGTATGGTACAGCACAGGACATGACATTTCAGGGCTGTAGAGTATGGTACAGCATAGGACATGACATTTAGGACTGTAGAGTATGGTACAGCATAGGACACATGACATATTAGGACTGTAGAGTATAGTAGAGCACAGGAAATTTCAGGACTGTAGTGTGGCACAGCACAATACATGACATTTCAGGGTTGGAGAGTATGGTACAGCTCAGGACATTACATTTAAGGACTGTATAGTGTGGTATAACTCAGGACATTTCAGAGTTGTAGAGTATGGTATAACACAGGACATTTCAGGTCTGTAGAGTATAGGACATTACATTTCAGGGCTGTAGAGTATGGTACAATACAGGACATTTCAGGTCTGTAGAGTATGGTACAGCATAGGACATGACATTTCAGGACGGTAGAGTATGGTACAGCACAGGACATGACATTTCAGGTCTGTATAGTATGGTACAGCACAGGACATGACATTTCAGGACTGTAGAGTATGGTACAGTACAGGACATGACATTTCAGGGCTGTAGAGTATGGTACAGCAGCAGGGACATGACATTTAGGACTGTAGAGTATGGTACAGCAGCAGGACATGACATTTCAGGGCTGTAGAGTATGGTACAGCACAGGACATGACATTTCAGGACTGTAGAGTATGGTACAGCACAGGACATGACATTTCAGGGCTGTAGAGTATGGTACAGCACAGGACATTACGTTTCAGGGCTGTAGAGTAGAGTATGGTACAGCACAGGACATTACGTTTCAGGGCTGTAGAGTATGGTATAGACATTTAATAAAGCACACTCAGCAGTGTGCAGTATGGACCAGCACAGGACATCTTGGCACAGTGTACACCATTGGACAGCACATTGTGGCATAGTGGAGTGTGGTACAGGACACCATAGCACAGCACGTTACATAACACCATAGCACAGCCCATTACATAACACCATAGCACAGCCCATTACCATTACATAACACCATAGCACAGCACATTACATGAAATCACAATATAACATTCCAGCGCTGCACAGCGCAGTGTGTTGTGCTGCACAGTACAGGACATCAACCCATTGAGCAGTGCAGGACTGTACAGAACATCAACCCCAGCGTAGAGCAGTGCAGCATAGTATTGAGCAGCGCAGCACAATATTGAGCAGTGCAGGAGCACAGTATTAAGCAGTGCAGCACAGTATTGAGCAGTGCAGCACAGTATTAAGCAGCGCAGCACAGTATTAAGCAGCGCAGCACAGTATTGAGCAGCGCAGCACAGTATTGAACAGCCCAGCACAGTATTGAGCAGCGCAGCACAGCATTGAGCAGCGCAGCACAGTATTGAGCAGCGCAGCACAGTATTGAGCAGCGCAGCACAGCATTGAGGGACAGTGCAGCACCACATTGAGCAGCACAGCACAGTATTGAGCAGTGCAGCACCACATTGAGCAGTGCAGCACAGTGTTGAGCAGTGCAGCACAGTATTGAGCAGTGCAGCACCACATCGAGCAGTGTAGCACAGTATTGAGCAGTGCAGCACAGCATTGAGCATTGCAGCACACTATCGAGCAGTGCAGCACCACATTGACCATTGCAGCACAGTATTGAGCAGTACAGCACACCACATTGAGCAATGCAGCACAGTATTGAGCAGTGCAGCACCACATTGAGCAGTGCAGCACAGTATTGAGCAGTACAGCACCACATTGAGCAGTGCAGCACACAGTATTGAGCAATGCAGCACAGTGTTGAGCAGTACAGCACAGTATTGAGCAGTGCAGCACAGTATCGAGCAGTGCAGCACCACATTGAGCAGCACAGCACAGTATTGAGCAGTGCAGCACAGTATTGAGCAGTGCAGCACAGTATCGAGCAGTGCAGCACCACATTGAGCAGCACAGCACAGTATTGAGCAGTGCAGCACAGTATCGAGCAGTGCAGCACCACATTGAGCAGCACAGCACAGTATTGAGCAGTGCAGCACAGTATTGAGCAGTGCAGCACCACATTGAGCAGCACAGCACAGTATTGAGCAGTGTAGCACAGTATTGAGCAGTGCAGCACAGTATTGAGCAGCACAGCACAGTATTGAGCAGTGCAGCACAGTATTGAGCAGCGCAGCACAGTATTAAGCAGTGCAGCACAGTATTAAGCAGCGCAGCACAGCATTGAGCAGCCAGCACAGCATTGAGCAGCGCAGCACAGTATTAAGCAGTGCAGCACAGTGTTAAGCAGCGCAGCACAGCATTGAGCAGTGCAGCACAGTATTAAGCAGCGCAGCACAGTATTGAGCAGCCAGCACAGTACAGGGCATTGACCCAGACAGCAGCACAGAGCCATACAACCTACGACAGAACATCAGCCCCCAGCAAACTGCCATGCAGTGTAGCACAGGACAGCAACTCCAGCAGGAAAACATGGCAGCTCAGAGCAGGGCATCTACACAATGTAGAGCACTGGTCATCACGTTCTGTGATATGGACATCGGACAAAGTGGACAGGCACCAAACATAAAAGGATGGCCATTTTTGCTGCCCCTATGAAGCTGTTTGTCATTCTAGCGGTGTCATTGCAGGTTTAGGGTCTGTCTGTACCTCCTCTCTCTCTGTCTTCTGTCTGTCTGTCTGTCTGTCTGTCTGTCTGTCTGTCTGTCTCTCTGTCTCTCTCTCTCTCTCTCTCTCTCTCTCTCTCTCTCTCCCTCCCTCCTGGGACGATTATTTCATTCAGCTATCACCATGGATGAGTTTGAAGATCAAACCTAAATGTTACATCTATTTTTTTTTTTTTTTTAAAAAAAAATCAGAACTTGGTTATAAATGCCATGAATGATGTTTCAATAATGTGCTTGCTCTTTCTGTTTAAAAACAAAAGTCTTTTCTTTTATTTAAACAGGGACCGAACACACACACACGCACACACACACACGCATGCATACGCACACACACACACACACACACACACACACACACACATGCACACACGCGTGCACACACACACACACACACACACACACACACACACACACACACACACACACACACACACACACACACACACACACACACACACACACACACACACACACACACACACACACACACACACACACACACACACACACACACACACACACACACACACACACACACACACAAGAACCCCTGACCTAGAGACAGTAGGGGGTGTGTATGATGTTATCACAGTTGATTCCATTTCAGGCTAGGTCTTCATCATATCATTCCAAAGCAACCCAGCCAGGCAGGCAGTGAGTTCTTGCCGAATGATAGCAGCCTCATTGCTTTAACCCAGTTGTTTGTAGTGGGATGGCAGGGAGGAAAAGTGATTAGAGAAGTTATGTGTAGTTGATGATAGTGAGGGAAGTGGTCAGAGAGAGAGAGAGAGAGAGAGAGAGAGAGAGAGAGAGAGAGATGAAGGGTGTGTGTGGAGAGACAGGGGACTCTCGGACTCTGTGACTCTCTCTGACTCTCTGTGACTGTGACTGTGACTCTCTCTCTCTCTCTCTCTCTCTCTGTGTCCCAATAATGCTGTGGATGGACCGATCGAACGTTGCGAAGTCCGTTGATTTACAAAGAGAGCAGCAGGAGTGTGAGGGAGGATAGGATATGATAAGATGTGAAAGGAGGATGAGAGAGAGAGAGAGAGAGAGAGAGAGAGGGGGGGAGAGAGAGAGAGAGCAGGTGGGGTGGGAAGGGGGGGGGTGGGGGGGGGGGAGGAGGGGAAAATGTGGAAGTGGGGGGGGGGGGGGGGGGTCAGGATGTATGTATGTATGCAGAGCAAGAGAGAGAACAAACGACATTTGGAAGAATTACCCTGTCTACGGCCTTGACATAGTTTTGAGATGGACCTGGATTTAGCAGTGTGAGTGGCTGTGGAAGAGACGTGTGCCCACCACCATCATCACCACCGCCCGCCACCACCACCACCACCATCGCATGCAGCCAAGGCAGAGGACAGATAATTTGGGGGCGCGGGGGGGGGGGGTGGGGGGGGGGGGGGGGGTGGGGGGGGGGGGGGGGTGACACAGTCGAGCACATGAATTTGATGGAATGGAAGCTTTCTCTGCCGGAAGCGGAGATGAAGGGCGGCGGGTGTGGGGTGCGGGGTGGGGGTGGGGAGATGGTGATGAGAGGTGTGACGGTGATAAGTGTGACGAGAGGGGGGTGGGTGTGGGGCGTGACCCTGGTTTACTGCAGTGGCTAGTAGCATCCAGACTGAACCCCCCCCACCTACTACAGGCGCCTGCTAGGTTCATCAACCTCCCGTTTTTGGTTTGGTTTGTTTTTTACCTCCCCCCCCCCCCCCCCCCCCCCCCCACCGTCTGTGGTGTGGTGTGGTGGTGTACTGTGACACTCTCAAGGCGAGTCTGTCGAGATAGATGTCCTTCTGTGTGCTCAAGCTGAAGATGTGTCTTTAGTCTGCGATCAGTCTGTATCTTCGCTTTGCAAATGAAGCACTGGTCATTGCTGAACTGTTTTGTTCATGAAAGGTTTGACAGTTGCCACGGCCTTTTTTTTTTTTTTCTTTCTTTCTTTTTTCTTCTTTTTTCTTTTCTTTTCCTTTGTTTCTTTTCTTTCATTTTTTTTCTGTTTCTTTTTTTTTTTTTTTTTTTTTTTTTTTTTTTTTTTTCGGTGTTGCTGCTGTGTTTCTGGTTTTGCAGTCTCACACAATCTCAGAATGTGTTTTTTCTGTCTGTTTCTGTTTCTTTCTCTGCACTTTTTGCTTTTTTTTTGGTCTGTCTCTGTCTTTTTCTCCGCTGAGGTGATTAAAAAAAAAAAATTAAAAACCCCCTTCCTTTCTTTATTTCAAACTATATCACACTACAGACACACTTGTGCACACACATGCGTGGACATGCATTCATGCCTGTGTGTGCAAACACATACATACACACACATGCATGCACGCGCACGTGCGCGCGCGCGCGCGCGCGCGCACACACACACACACACACACACACACACACACACACACACCAAACACACCAACACACACACACACACAAACACACACACACACACACACACACACACACACACACACACACACACACACACGACTCTTGACATGCATACTAACCCAGAACGATAATGGGACTTTGGCAATGTTCCGGAGCCCAACTCTGCAACATCCAGCTACTGTTCAGGGCCAGTTCCAGTGGTATGACCAATTGGGACCCAGCTCCTAGTCTGCTGAGGTGTAAACTCTTTGTCTGTTGTTGTGCCCCTGACTGACCTGCTGCTGTGTACTTCTACCTGAAAGGTGTACAGAGAGAAGAAGCAGGTGAGTGGGTGTTACCAACAGGGTCAGGAATCGCTTTACTCTGCATGCATGCAAGGATTTCTTTAACGAAGAAATGCAACCCCCCCCCCCCCCCCCCCCCCCCACCACCACCACCCACCCACCCATCCCCCCACCAAGCCCCTTTCTCTCTTCTCCTCTTTCTCTTTGTGACTCACTCTCTTTCTGTGACTTTGCCTTTCTTTCTGGACCCTTCCTCTTTCTCTCTCTGATTCTCTTTCTCTCTGTGACTGCGACTTTCTCTCACTCTCTCTTGCTCCCTCGCTCTCTCTCTGTGTCTGTCTGTCTGTCTCTCTCTGTCTCTCTCTGTGACTCTCTCTTTCTCTCTCTGTTTCTCTTTCTCTCTTTCTGTGACTCTCTGTGACTCTCTCTCTCTGTCTCTCTCTCTCTCTCTCTCTCTTTCTCTGTGACTCTCTCTCTCTCTGTCTCTTCTCTCTCTCTCTGTGACCCTCTCTTCTCTCTCTGACTCCCTCTCTCTCTCTCTCTGTGACCCTCTCTCTCTCTCTGTGACCCCTCTCTCTTCCTCTCTCTGTGACCCTCTCTGCTTTCTGTACTCTCTCTCTCTGTACTCTCTCCTCTTTCTCTGTGACCCTTTCTCTTTCTCTCTGTGACCCTCTCTCCCCCCCCCCCCCTCTCCTCTTCTCTCTCTGTGACCTCTCCTCTCTCTTCTCTCTGTGACTCTGTCTGTGAGTACTCTCTCTCTTTCTCTCTGTCTCTCCTCCTCTCTCTGGCCTTCTGACCCCTCTCTCTTCTTTTATATACTCTCTCTCTCCTCTGTTTCCTCTCCCTCTCAGTTTTGTGATCTCAGGTGTCTCTTTTTCTCTCTGTGACTCTTTGTACCCCTCTAGCTCTCTCTGTGACTGTTTTTCTTTCTCTCTCTCTGCTCCATAGCTCTCTCTCTCTTTTCTCCCTGTATCCTTTGTCCCTTGGTAAAAGATAGACTGTCTCTGTGCTCTGACTGTCTGTCCTGTCTGTCTGTACTCAGTTGTCAAGGATTCTTTGTCTGTCTCCCTATCCATGAGTCTCCTCTCTCTCTCTCTCTCTCTCTCTCTCTCTCTCTCTGGTGACTCTCTCTTCTCTCTTGTCTCCCTCTCTCTTTCTCTCTGGGTGACTCTCTCTGAATAAGCTCTCTGCTCTCTCTCTGTGACCTTTCTCTCTGTCTGTCTCTCTCTTTCTCTCTGTGACTCTCTCTTTCTCTCTCTCTGACTCTCTCTCTCTTCTGACTGTCTTCTCTCTCTCTCTCTCTGTCTCTCTCTCTCTCTCTCTCTCTTCTCTCTCTGTGACTCTCTCTCTCTGTGACTCTCTTTCTCTCTGTCTCTGTCTCTCTCTCTCTCTCTTCTCTCTCTCTCTCTCTGTGACTGTCTTTCTCTCTCTGTGACTCTCTCTCTCTCTCTCTCTCTCTGATTTCTCTCTCTCTCCTGACTCTCTCTTTTTCTCTGTGACTCTCTCTCTGTGACTGTTCTCTCTCTCTCTCTGTGACTCTCTCTCTCTGTTTTCTTTCTCTCTGTGACTCTCTCTCTTTCTCTCTCTTGACTCTCTTCTCTCTCTGTGACTCTCTCTCTGTGACTCTCTTTCTCTCTGTCTGTTCTCTCTTTCTCTCTGTGACTCTCCTTTCTCTCTTGACTCTCTCTCTCTCTCTCTGTCTCTCTGTGACTCTCTCTCTTCTCTCTGTGACTCTCTCTCTCTCTTTCTGTGTGACTCTCTCTCTTTCTCTCTGTGACTCTCTCTCCCTCTCTCTCTGTGACTCTCTCTCTGTGACTGTCTCTTTCTCTCTGTGACTGTCTCTCTCTCTCTTCTCTCTCTCTGTGACTCTCTCTTTCTTTCTCTCTGTGACTCTCTCTCTCTGTGACTGTCTTTCTCTCTCTTGACTGTCTCTCTCTTTCTCTCTCTGTGACTCTCTCTTTCTCTCTGTGACTCTCTCTCTCTGTGACTGTCTCTTCTCTCTGTGACTGTCTCTCTCTTTCTCTCTGTGACTCTCTCTCTCTCTCTGTGACTCTCTCTCTCTGTGACTGTCTCTCTTCTCTGTGACTGTCTGTCTCTTTCTCTCTGTGACTCTCTCTGTCTCTCTGTGACTCTCTCTCTCTGTGACTCTCTTTCTCTCTCTGACTGTCTCTCTCTTTCTCTCTGTGACTCTCTCTTTCTCTCTCTGTGACTCTCTCTCTTTGACTCTCTCTTGACTGTCTCTCTCTCTCTCTCTCTCTCTCTCTCTCTGTGACTCTCTCTCTTTCTCTCTCTGTGACTCTCTCTCTCTCTCTCTGTGACTCTCTCTTTCTCTCTGTGACTCTCTCTCTTCTCTCTGTTCTCTCTTTCTCTCTGTGACTCTCTCTCTCTCTCTGTGACTGTCTCTCTCTCTCTGTGACTGTCTCTCTCTCTCTTTCTCTCTCTCTCTGTGACTCTCTCTTTCTTCTCTGTGACTCTCTCTCTGTGACTCTCTTTCTCTCTGTGACTGTCTCTCTTTCTCTCTGTGACTGTCTCTCTCTCTTTCTCTCTCTGTGACTCTCTCTCTCTCTGTGACTGTCTTCTCTCTCTCTGTGACTGTCTCTCTCTTTCTCTCTCTGTGACTCTCTCTCTTTCTCTTTCTCTCTGTGTGTCTCTCTCTTTTTCTCTCTGTGACTCTCTCTTTCTCTCTTTTCTCTCTCTCTGTGACTCTCTCTTTCTCTCTCTGTGACTCTCTCTCTCTGTGACTGTCTTTCTCTCTCTGTGACTGTCTCTCTTTCTCTCTGTGACTGTCTCTCTTTCTCTCTGTGACTGTCTCTCTTTCTCTCTGTGACTCTCTTTTTCTCTCTGTGACTCTCTCTCTCACTCTCGCTGTCTTCCATCCTCTGAGTCTCTCTCTCCACAGTTTTAACCCTCAATAAAGATCTCTTTTTCTCTCTTGACTGACTCTCGGTGACTGACTCTCTCTCTCTGTGACTCTCTCTTTCTCTCTCTCTGTGACTCTCTCTTTCTCTCTGTGACTCTTTTTCTCTCTATGACTCTTTCTCTTTCTGTCTGTGGCTCTCTCTCTCTGTGACTCTCTCTTTCTCTCTGTCTCTCTCTGACTCTCTCTCTCACTCTCTTCTCTGTGACTATCTCTTTCTCTCTGTGACTCTCTCTCTCTCTGTCACTTTGACTCTCTCTCTCTCTGTCTCTCTCTTTCTCTCTGACTCTCTCTGTCCTCTTTCTCTCCTCTCTGTGACTCTCACTCTCTGTGTGACTCTCTATCTCCCTTTCTCTCTGTGACTTTGTCTCTCTTTCTCTCTCTCTGTGACTCTCTCTCTCTTTCTCTCTCTCTGTGACTCTCTCTTTCTCTCTGTGACTCTCTCTCTCTCTGTGTGTGACTTTCTCTCTCTTTCTTCTGTCTATGACTCTCTGTCCTCTCTCTTTCTCTCTGTGACTCTTGTCTTACTCTCTGTGACTCTTTCTCTGTCTTTTTCCCTCTGTGACTCTCTTTAAACCCTCAATAAAGATAATTTTGACTTGACTGACTCTCTGTGACTCTCTCTCTCTCTCTGTGACTCTCTCTTTCTCTCTGTGACTCTCTTTCTTTTCTCTCTATGACTCTGTCTCTCTTTCTGTCTGTGGCTCTCTCTCTCTCTCTCTGACTCTCTCTGCCTCTCTCTCTCTCTCTCTCTGTGACTCTCTCTCTCTTTCTCTTTCTCTGTGACTCTCTTTTTCTCTGTGTCTCTCTCTCTGTCACTTTGACTCTTTCTCTCTCTGACTCTCTCTCTCTCTACGTCTCTTTGACTCTCTCTCTCTCTCTCTCTCCGCTCTGTCTCTCTCTTTCTCTCTCTGTGACTCTCTCTCTCTCTCTCTGTGACTCTCTCACTCTCTGTGCAACTAGTCTCTATCTCCCTTCTCTCTCTGTGATTCTTTCTCTCTCTTGGACTCCCTCTCTCTTCTCTCTCTTCTCTCTCTCTCTCTTTCTCTCTATGACTCTCTCTCTCTCTCTCTTCTCTCTGTGACTCTCTCTTTCTCTCTCTGTGACTCTCTCTCACTCTCTGTGTGACTTTCTCTCTCTTTCTTTCTTATGACACTCTGTCTCTCTTTTCTCTGTGACTCTTACTCTCTGTGACTCTTTCTCTGTCTTTCCCTCTGTGACTCTCTCTCTCTCTCTCTTTCTCTTTGTGACTCTCTCTCTCTTTCTTTCTGTAACTCTCTCTCTCTTTTTCTCTCTGTGACTCTCTCTCTCTTTTCTGTGACTCTCTCTCTCTCTCTCTTTCTGGCTGTGACTCTCTCTTTCTCTCTGTGACTCTTCTCTCTCTCTTCTGTGACTCTCTTTCTCTCTTGACTGTGACTCTCTTCTCTTTCCTCTCTCTCTCTCTCTCTTTGACTCTCTTTCTCTCTCTGTGACTCTTCTCTCTCTCTCTCTCTCTCTTTCTGTGACTCTTTCTTTCTGTGACTCTCTCTCTTTCTCTCTCCTCTTCTCTGTGACTCTCTCTCTCTCTGTGACTCTCTTTCTCTCTGTGACTCTCTCTCTCTTCCTCTCTGTGACTCTCTTTCTCTTTGTGACTCTCTTCTCTCTCTCTCTCTCTTTCTCTCTGTCGGTGACTCTCTTCTCTCTCTCCTCTCTCTGTGACTCTTCTGTGTGACTCTCTCTCTCTTTCTGTGACTCTTTCTTTCTGTGACTCTCTCTCTCTTTCTCTCTGTGACTTTCTCTTTCCCTCTCTGTGACTTTCTCTCTCTCTACGACTCTCTCTACTGTGACTCTCTCTCTCTCTCTTTCTTACTGATTCTCTCTCTCTCTCTCTTTTTTCTTTCTTATCTGTGTCCTCTCTCTCTCTCTCTCTTTTCTCATTTTGTCTTTGTCTCTCTTTCTGTGACTCTCTCTCTCTCTCTCTCTCTCATCTCTCTCTTTGACTTTCTTTCTCTTGCTGTGATTCTCTCTCTTGTCTCTTTCTCTCTATCATGACTCTCTCTCTCTCTCTCTCTCTTTCTGACTCCCTCTGACTCTCTGTCTCTCCCTCTATATATTCAGACCTGTGTAAACTCTTTGTCTGTTGTCCCCCCCCCCCCCCCCCCCCCCCCCCCCCCCACTGACCTACTGCTACCTGCAAGGTGTACAGAAAGAGAAGAAGCATGTTAGTGGAGCAGTAGGGTGGGGAATCACCATTATACCCAGTGTGCAAGCAAGGATTTCTTCACAAAGGAATGCAACCCCACCCAGCCACTCTGCTCTCTCTCTGTGAGTCTCTCTCTCTTCTTTCTCTTCAGTTCCCCAGTCTCTGTGGAGCCTTTTCCCCCTGCTGTTTCACCTCTCTGACTGTTCCCTGGGTCCTTTTGCTGTCCAAAGTTTTCGTACCTGTTTTTTTTTTTTTTTTTTTTGTTTGGCTCCATACCTTGCTCAATCTTTCCCTGCATGCCCACCCTGTCTGTGGTAAGGGCACTCTGGTCTGGTCTGGTCTGGTCTGCCTGTCTGTCTGTCTGTCTTCCTGTCTTGTCTGGTCGGTCTGCCTGCCTGTCTGCCTGCCCGTCTGTCTGGCCTGCCTGCCTGCCTGCCTGCCTGCCTGTCGCCATCCCCATCCATGAATCTCTCTCTCTCTCTCTTGTCTCTCTCTCTCTGTCTTTCTCTCCATCACTGTGACTCTCGCTCTCTCTGTCTCTCTTTGTGACTCTCTCTCTCCCCTCTCTATCTCTCCCCTCTCTCCCCCCCCGCTCTCCCCAGTTCTCCTTTCTCTTCCTTGCTCAGTCTCTCCTTCTCTCTTTTTCTTAGACTTTTTTTTTTGCTTTTCTTCTGTTCTTTTCAACTAGAAGATGGCGCATTCCAGCTGCTGCTCTCAAGAACATTAAACAATTAACATATATATATGTGTATGTGTACATATGATTAATGAAACAAACCAAGCTCGACTTCATGGAGAAACTATCAGGTGGAGAACAGCTGGCAGCAAGAACTTGTATGTATATATATATATATGTATGTGTGTGTGTGAGTGTGTGTGTGTGTGTGTGTGTGTGTGTGTGTGTGTGTGTGTGTGATTTATCCATTGTTGAGGATTTTCCCTGAGAGAGGTGGAGGGTCATAGAAGAAATGACCCAAAAGACAAAACAAAAGACAAAAGACAAGCAAGACAAAGAAGAAGAAGACGAAGACATCTTGCAGTGCATAGGCACAGGACGCGGCATCACATTTTTTTTTTTTTTTTTTGTTGACAATC
>JADBJO010001406.1:270000-272500 GCA_016801955.1 Conus betulinus | reverse complement strand
TGGCATGGTGTGGTGTGGGGATCCCAATGGCATGGTGTGGTGGATCCTAACGGCATAGTGTGGTGGATCCCAAAGGCGTAGTGTGGTGGATCCCAATGGCGTAGTATGGTGGATCCCAACGGCGTAGTGTGGTGGATCCCAATGGTTTTGCCTGCTGTTGGTGCAGCTTGTGTCGGCTGTCCAGTGCCTGGTTCTGTTTTGTGGGGGTCTAGCAGCTATGCTGCTGTGTTTTTTCTGTGGCAGATTATGTCACGCTTGGTGCACTTGGTCACGGTGGGTGGCGGTCATTCATGGTTCCGTTTGTCTGATAGGTTTGATTAAACGGTCGGTCGAAAAAAAAAAAGTCGCTGCGGGGCGCTGCGTCCTGATAAGGTGCAGCAGCCACAGTGTATGCTGCTGTCCTGTCTCTAAGAGTTATTCCACTCACTTTTCTGTTGTCTGCTGTGGCACTTTTGGATGCACACATGCATGCACACATGCATGCACATGCATGCGCGCACGCATGCACACATTCACAGACATGCACACAGATCACCCACTCACACATACACAACGACGCGCACACACACACACACACACACATACACACACACACACACACACACACACACACACACACATATATATATATATATATATGTAAATGTGGATTAAAAGAAAATCCATTGTCAAACACTTCTTGAGAGAACTTAATGATATATACAAGGTTGAAAGTATAGGTATTGTTTAGAAATGAAGTACATGGAATTTAAAACAGAAAATGGTGTCCCTGATGATAAAAGTTGTTGATGTGTCTGGTGAAGAAATGAGTTTGAGAAGAAGGGGGAGAAAAGAAAAAAAAACAAACCCTGATGCGAGCAAAAAGCTGTCGCTGGTAATACGTAGGCTACTGAAAGTTAAAAAAAAAAAAAAAAAAAAACTTCCGTTCCTGCATAAAATGCTAACCACAGTACCCTGTACGGTCAGGCATGCCGGAGGTCTCTTGTTTCTTGAACGCCTGGTAGATGAGAGAGAAAAAAAAGGTAGTATGCTTGTGTGTGTGTGTGTGTGTGTGTGTTTGTGTGTGTTTGTGTGTGTGTGTTTTTTCTTGATCTGTTTATTTCTTTGTGCGTTTTCTTCCAAGATGATCAAATTGAAAATGTTTGAATTCTTCTTGTGTGCAGTTCTTCTTCTTCTTCATGTATTGATATTTCTGTTTTGTGTTGTTGTTGTTTTTATCTCCCTCCCCCATCCCAAACTTGTATAATGAACTGTATACCATCATTTTGATATTCTGTCATGTTGTCTATGTAGGAAAATCATTTTAAAAAAAAAAGGGAAATTCTGTCATGTTGTCTATGTAGGAAAATCATTTTTGAAAAAAAAAGGGAAGGGGGGGGGGGGGGGGGGGGGGGGGGAGAGAGAGAGAGAAGAACGCGGGCGGAAAGTGGAGCTCAGCTGTTTTTGGATTGCGGACATAGCTGTCTGAGAGAGGAGAGAGAAAAAAAAAACAAAACCAGTTCTGCTGAAAAGAGAGGGTCTGGTTTCCCTGGGGACAGCAAGCCAGGTCTCAGCTGAACTGTGTTCCATTGCTCCACTTCAGCCTTTTTTTTTTTTTTTTTTTTTTTTTTTTTTCCCCTTAACAGCTTAAAACCGAGTGAGGATGGTTTGGGTTTCAGCTGACAAAAGTGTTGTGTGGTGTTGTGTGTACTACATGATGACGGACATGGATAATGGCAGACAACATGGTTAGAGTAGGTTGCATAGTTTTGTGAAGTGAGGTGACGACTGCATGCAGGAATTGACACAAATTTTGTTATTGTTTTTATCATCATCATTGGCGTCGTTATTATTATTATTATTGTTATTATGATTATCATCATTATTATCATTATTGTTATAATCATAATTATCATCCTCATTATACTATTATTATTATTATCATTATCATGTTTATCATTATTATTATTATTATTATTATTACATCATC
This sequence comes from Conus betulinus, assembly GCA_016801955.1. Lineage (NCBI taxonomy): Eukaryota > Metazoa > Mollusca > Gastropoda > Neogastropoda > Conidae > Conus > Conus betulinus. Next base: position 270,531 of record JADBJO010001406.1, on the reverse strand, counting down.
ATTATTATTATCATCATTATAAGCATTATCCTCATTATTATTATTTTATTATTATTATCATCATCATTATTATCATCATCATCATTATTATTATTATTGTCATCATTATTATTATTATTAATATCCTCATTATTATTATTGTTGTTGTTGTTATTAGTAGTAGTAGTAATAGTAGTAGTAATAGTGGCAGCAGTAGTAGTAATTTGTTAGTTGCTGTTAGAGATGAATTTAGAAACTAACTGTGCGGAAATTGATTCTGCAGGCTGTATGTATTTGTATATTATATCTTGTCTTTCATAGAAATCAGAAGAATTATGCTGGGCAGGAAAGTCATTTGAACCACGCTGCTCTGTTTATGGTTAGAACAGATGGTGGTTTTCTATTTGTTTGTTTGTTTGCTTGCTTGCTTGCTCTCTCTCTCTCTCTCTCTCTCTCTCTGTCTCTCTCTCTCCCCCTCTCTCACACGCTCACACACATGCACTCTCACACACACACCATACACACACACACACACACACACACACACACACA
>JADBJO010001406.1:250000-267500 GCA_016801955.1 Conus betulinus | reverse complement strand
AGCCCTTATTAAAAACTATCTCTCAGTGGTCACTTTCACCCAATGACCACCCTTGTTTATTTAATGAGTATTCTCACAATTATTTGGGGACGCCCGCTACACTAGTCAAGCCACATGAATATTCTTCCTTTTTAGTTGTGGCATGGGGGAAATGATTCATATCACTAGACTACATGTGATGGAGCATCACATGCCTTGATGTGAGGCTGCGTCACATGACAGCGTGGGATCTTCAATCCTGTCGCCATGATGAAACCCACAAGTCTTTTGGTGCTCTTGACAGCTGCCCCCAAAGAAGCTGCACCTGCAGCTCTTCTGCACCCTCCGGCCAGGTTTGAGGACGCCACAGAACATCATCGGCTGGACTGTTGGACTGACTGTGTTGGGGTGGGGTGTGTGTGTGTGTGGTGGGGGTGTGGTCTGAGGTCCAGTGTGCCACATGGTTATTCGTCTGTGTGTGGGGCAGTCTTAATTTCAGCTGAGGTGGCTCAGCAGTCACCAGTGCCCGAATCAAATTTTTTCACGATCCCAGCATATCCAGACATTTTTTGCGTGCAGCTCCTCTGGGCTACTGCACTCATCCCTTTGGGGGTAAGGATGTCCTTGGTGGATATCAGAATACTGTTATGTGTTAGTGGCTGTTGAAGATAAACTGAAAATAAACTGTCCAGAAGCCTACTCTGCTGCTGTATGCAATTTTTATACGTCTTTCCTTGAAAAGCAGTGGAAATTTCTTCTGTAAAGGAGGTTGGCGGGTAACATAACATAGAGCAGTGAACAAAGTGTGTGCATAGCAGCATCAGCGGGTAACACAGGAAAGCAGAGAGCTATGGGTAACACATAGGAAAGCAGAGAGCAGTGGGTAACACACAGAAAAGCAGAGACAGTGGATAACCCACAGGAAAGCAGAGAGCAGTGGGTAACACACAGGAAAGCAGAGAGCAGTGGGTAAGCAGAAAAGCAGAGAGCAGTGGGTAACCCACAGGAAAGCAGAGAGCAGTGGGCAACACAGGAAAGCAGAGAGCAGTGGGCAACACACAGGAAAGCAGAGAGTGGGTAACACAGGAAAGCAGCAGAGAGCAGTGGGTAACACACAGGAAAGCAGAGAGCAGCGGCAACACACAGGAAAGCAGAGAGCAGTGCGTTCACACACAGGAAAGCAGAGAGAGCAGTGGGTAACACACATAGGAAAGCAGAGAGCAGTGGGTAACACACAGGAAAGCAGAGAGCAGTGGGTAACACAGGGAAAGCAGAGAGCAGTGGGTAACACACAGGAAAGCAGAGAGCAGGGTAACACACAGGAAAGCAGAGAGCAGTGGGTAACACACAGGAAAGCAGAGAGCAGTGGGTAACACACAGGAAAGCAGAGAGCAATGCGTTCACACAGGAAAGCAGAGAGCAGTGCGTTCACACAGGAAAGCAGAGAGCAGTGCATTCACACAGGAAAGCAGAGAGCAGTGCATTCACACGGGAATGGTGGTGGCCACCAGGTCTAAGCAAGGAGCGGTTTGTATGGATAGGGAGGTTGGTGGGTAACATAACAAAGCAATGAACAGTGTGTTGTGCAAACAGGAGGGTTAGTGGGTAACATAGCAAAGCAGTGAACAATGTGTTGTGCAAACAGGAGGGTGAGTGGGCAACATAGCAAAGCAATGAACAATGTGTTGTCAGGCAGGAGGGTTAGTGTGTAACATAGCAAAGCAGTGAACAATGTGTTGTGCAAACAGGAGGGTGAGTGGCAAACATAGCAAAGCAATGAACAATGTGTTGCAGACAGGAGGGTTAGTGTGTAACATAGCAAAGCAGTGAACAGTGTTTTGTGCAAACAGGAGGGTGAGTGGGTAAGATTGCAAAGCAGTGAACAATGTGTTGTGCAAACAGGAGGGTGAGTGGGCAACATAGCAAAGCAATGAACAATGTGTTGTCAGACAGGAGGGTTAGTGTGTGTAACATAACAAAGCAGTCAACAATGTGTTGTGCAAACAGGAGGGTGAGTGGGTAAGATTGCAAAGCAATGAACAGTGTGTTGTGCAAACAGGAGGGTGAGTGGGTAAGGTTGCAAAGCAATGAACAGTGTGTTGTGCAGACAGGAGGGTGAGTGGGCAGCATAGCAAAAGCAATGAACAGTGTGTTGTGCAAACAGGAGGGTGAGTGGGTAAGATTGCAAAGCAGTGAACAGTGTTGTCAGACGTACGATATCCATGCATGCACGCACATACACACACACGAACATGACGTCTTTCCTCCGCACTCAACTGCATCCACTCCATACACATAAGGCGCAAACAAAGGTCAATTTTGATTCATCCCCTCCTTAATCTTTTAAAATCCCATGGGGGTTCTTTACTCTGGCATCAATCAAAGCTTATATATTTTCATAATCTGTGATTCTTTCAGCTGGTACAACCAATCAAGCACGCTTCTTTGAAAGTCACTATTGCAGGTTTACTCACTGCAAGTGTCTGTACACACTCTCTGTGGTGTCCGGAACTGGCTGGCTTCCTCTGTGCGGGGATCCCATACTGCCCATTACATATCACAACTACTGGTCGGCGACAAACTTTTGCCCAACCTGGATCTTCCCGCGGATCGGAACTTGGCCCGGGAACGCGCGCAGCCCCCCCGCCATCCACCTTAGTGCCCGATCTCCAGTCTCTTCTTTCCTCTACCGCACGGGGAGTCGGCCCAGCTATAACAAAACCGGATAAACACGAGTTCAAAACACTGCCAGCCAGTTAGCAGTCATGTTACACTTTAACATTTTTTAACTCTTCAATTTTTCAAACATAGTTTCGGTTCCGACAATAAACCGTTGAAAACAAAATGGAGAATCATCTAGATTCTCACAATATAAAATTAGATACTTACGGCTTGAGTACCGGTCAATCAACTACAATTCACATACTTCTATATGTGTTAGGCCTCTGCCTTTATCAATGGGCACAGTCCACCTCTTCTTCACCTAAATCATCTGTTCCATTTCTCAGAGTGCGCACCGATACAGGTCAGCGCCTGTTTTTATATTCAAATCGCGTGAACAGTGTTAAAAATTTCACTCAAACCCTGGGCCACGTTCAGTCAATACGCTCCCTTGTGTCACACGACTAACCTATAGTGTAACACACGAATCAATAATCTTTTTTGTTAATCTGTACCGTCTCATGTAATCGTGTAGCATACGAAATATCACTCCGCATTACATGACACCCCCTTCCCGGGGTAAGATTTTTCCCACCGGAGAAATCTTGCAAAAGGATACCCCACAGAGGAACCCAAAACCAGAAGTACTATATATACATATCAAATGCACAAAGTATATTCATCAAAGAATCAACACTTTTTATCCATGGATCACCTCAATATCTCCAAAATACATAATCCACATCTTAAGCACAACACTTGCATGATCCATACACTTCCTGTCAAACCCAACAGAATATGCAAGATGAAACCATTAAGAACTGCACTACATGCATAGATGAAACAATAAGCACCACACAAAGATATCAAAATATGCAGTGATCTTTCAAAAGACAACCAATCAAGCACGCTTCTTTGAAAGTCACTATTGCAGGTTTACTCACTGCAAGTGTCTGTACACACTCTCTGTGGTGTCCGGAACTGGCTTCCTCTGTGCGGGGATCCCATACTGCCCATTACATATCACAACTACTGGTCGGCGACAAACTTTTGCCCAACCTGGATCTTCCCGCGGATCGGAACTTGGCCCGGGAACGCGCGCAGCCCCCGGCCATCCACCTTAGTGTACCCGATCTCCAGTCTCTTCTTTCCTCTACCGCACGGGGAGTCGGCCCAGCTATAACAAACCGGATAAACACGAGTTCAAAACTGCCAGCCAGTTAGCAGTCATGTTACACTTTAACATTTTTTAACTCTTCAATTTTTCAAACATAGTTTCGGTTCCGACAATAAACCGTTGAAAACAAAATGGAGAATCATCTAGATTCTCACAATATAAAATTAGATACTTACGGCTTGAGTACCGGTCAATCAACTAAAATTCACATACTTCTGTATGTGTTAGGCCTCTGCCTTTATCAATGGGCACAGTCCACCTCTTCTTCACCTAAATCATCTGTTCCATTCTCAGAGTGCGCACCGATACAGGTCAGCGCCTGTTTATATTCAAATCGCGTGAACAGTGTTAAAAATTTCACTCAAACCCTGGCCACGTTCAGTCAATACGCTCCCTTGTGTCACACGACTAACCTATAGTGTAACACACGAATCAATAATCTTTTTGTAATCTGTACCGTCTCATGTAATCGCGTAGCATACGAAATATTGCTCCGCATTACATGACAAGTGTGTTGTCAAATAGGAGGGCGAGTGAGGGTAGCATAGCAAAGCAATGAACAGTGTGTGCGAACAGGGTCGGGTGGTGGTGGGTATAACGTTGGAAAGCGGTGAACAGTATGTACAAAAAGAGGAGGTTGATGTATTTATAACATGGGTAACTAGTCAACAATGTGTACAAATAGAGGGGTTGTTGGTGGGTCACTTTGGAAAACAATGAAGAATGCGTATAAACAGGGGGTGTTGGTGGTGGTAAACGTAGGAAAGCATTGAACAATGTTTACGATTCAGGGGTGGGTAGGGTAGGTTGGGGGTGGGGGGGGGGGGGGGGGGGGGGGGGGGATGTATCACATAGGAGACCACTGAACAATGTGTAGAGGTTGTAGAGTAATAACAGAGCAGCAGTGAAGATTGTGCACAATCAAGGGGGGGTAAGCTGTCAGGTAATAACACAATGCAATGAACACTGTATACAATTAATACTGTTCTAGCACTTCCTTTGCTATTTTTTCCCCCCCTTACCCTGGCTACAGGCCCGAGACTGAAAAAGAAAAAAAAAAGAAAAAGAAAAAGAAAAAAAAAAAAAAAAAAAACCCCCTAAAAATAACACAGAGGTAAGAAGCAAATCTGTCTGGCAAGGCCTGGATTATTAGTCTGTTTACTTTTTACTGGAGTGGGTATATTCACTGAAAATAGGATGCCAAGTTCAGCACTTGCTTATACATTTTTTTTTTCTCCCCCGGTTGCAATGCAATCTTGGTAAAAGGGTAATAGATATATATATTTCTGTTTATTAACTTTCACACTCAACTCCTTCTCCTCCTTTTGCATAGAAAAATGAACCTATATTTCTGTATACAGTATTTTGCTGCTGGAAACACATTTCGATTTTTTTGTTGTTGTTGTTGCATTTTTGAGATGTTCTGCAGACTGTAAGAGCGCGGCCAAGGGGCCATTACGTAGCCAAGTTCCAATCGCATTATCCTAAACATAAACATGCTGTGATCAAAATACTTGTACCCTAACTCAGCTTGCAGTATATCTTGTGGGGATGAATAATCAGGGTTTTTTTTTTTTTTTTAATCTCTTGTAAAATTTGATTTTCAGACTTTGGCAGTTGTGTTTCCAGGTGACAATTCTGTTTTGGCTTAACTATAGAAGGGAAGAAAGTAAAACTGGCCGTCTGCTCTGAAAAAAAGATGTGTATATATATATATATATATATAAAAAAACAACAACAAAACTTTGATGTCATAGAGTACTGTTTATGACATGCCTAAATGTGTCTTCATGGTCGCTACCTGAAGACGTTTATTGTTTCTATTTTAAGTTGTTGTTCTTGTTGTTGTTGTACCCATGGCTAAAAGACTCAAGGGATCATCCGAACAGCTGAAGCACTTGAAGTTGAACACTGTGGTACAATTTACTACAAATGCCTCAGGTAGGGATGTATGTGACCGTTTTTGATTTCCCTGCCACATGGGCAGCCACAGTCTTGACTTCGAGGGATTTTGGAGACTGATGATGTGGCACTAGGAGCTTGTCACAGTTGAAGACAGTGAAGACAATCCCTGCATAACTATGCAGAGCATAACAACATTTTGATGTTGCCTTGGTGTTCTAGCCTGTGTCAATTGGTCTGATAGCCTTGAGCCAAGACGGTTATTGTGTCTATTCTAAGTTGGCCATCAGATTTTTGTTTGTTTTTTGTTGCTGTTGTCTGATTTGTAAAGTATATATGAACTGCACATAAATGGTCAAATTGACGAATTTCTGTTTTTTTATAAAAAAATTTTTTGACTTTGTTGGATTGGTTTGGTTGGGGTTTTGTTTGGTGGTTTGGTTGGTTGGCTGTTTTGTTTTTCTTTTCTTTTTTGACTCAAGTGTAAACGAAGCGAGTGGAGTAATCATCCTTTTTTTTTCCGTTGGTTGATGCTTGTATTTGTTTTCGTGGTTTCCAATGATGGCGTATCTGAATGTGCCAGAGGGATGAACATGGATGAAACATTTCGATCCATTCCCTTAACACCATAAATCTGCCATGAACTTTTTCAGAAACACTTTCATGATTCCACAATGAATATTTTCTTGTAAGTTGCTATGACTTAGAGGAACTGCTTTACCTTTGACGAAGAAATCTGTTGTATTGATAAGAAAATATCTGAAAATGTCTGAGCTGCAGACATAAATGAACGTACACTGAATGTAGAAGACACTGAGATAGGCCATATGCAGTATGTCTTAACCAAATATATGTGAATTGATCAGCTAAAATGAATCAAGCCAATAAAGCTGAATTAAAGCAGCGAATAGAAGCATCTTGTTTCAACAGTAACCGACTGAAAGAAAACTACACAAAAACATTGTGTGAGGTTTTTTTTTTTTTTATTTTTTTACATTATTTGCCATACAGGATGGAAAGTAGCTGCTCATCGTGGGAAAATCCAAAGTGGATACATCAAATGCGATAAAACAAAACGGATTTTGCGCAAAGTAAGATGTCATATCATGGGAAAATCTAAAGTGGAGACATCAAGTGCAATAAAACAAAAATATGAGTTTGTGTGCAAAATGAAATATTATATCCTGGAAAAATCCAGTGTGGATACATCAAAATGCGATAAAACAAAACATGAGTTTGTGCAAATAAGAAAATCATGGGAAAATCCAAAGTGGATAGGTCAAATGCAATAAAAACAACATATGAGTTTGTGCAAAATGGGATGACATCTCGTAAGAAAATCCAAAGTGGATACATCACATGCAATATGAAACAAAACATAAGTTTGTTCAGAATAAGAAGCCATTATGTAGCAATGTCAGTATTATCAGATAATACACGTTTAGAGCAAGTCCGTGTTTGAAATCACGCAAGCAAAACAGGAATTGATTTCAAAGCATCCACCTGAATAAGGTCACTGGCAGCACACATGCCTATTTTAACCCCCCCCCCCCCCCCCCCCCCCCCCCCCCCCCCCCCCCCCCCCCCCCCCCCATGTTCCCCCCACCCCCCAAACTGTTGAAAGCTCTTGAAGGACGGCCTTCCCCACCATCCCCAAACCCCTCCCTCACACCTCTTCTCTTTCCCTCAGGTCAGTCCACCTTCCTTCTACCCCTTGGAAAAAATGTTCGACAGACACTGTGCACCCAGATTGAAGGCCCCCACTGCGTGTGGCCGTCATATTCTGCATGATATACTATGGCAAACAAGATCTGCCTGCCTCACGCCTGCCCCCCCCCCCCCCCCCCCTCCCCCCTCCCCCCCCCCCCCCCCTCCCCCCCCCCCCCCCCCCCCCCCCCCCCCCCCCCCCCGTTTCAATATGTCCCCACCCACAGTTTTGCCTTCCACCTACAATGGTCTGTCTTCTTCTTCACGTGTCACACGATGGGCAAATAGCCTTTTTTTTTTTTTTTTTTTTTTTTTTTTTTTGGTGAGTGGGCTGTTGACATAGGACCATTTACTAGTCTCGTTTGGAGAGGCAGATCAGGTTAGTGTATGTAGATTATAGGAGGAGAAAATCTCCAGTACGATCAATTTGTGTTTTTTTTTTTTTTTTTGGGCTTTTTTTTTTTTTTTTTTTCTTCATGCTCCATTGTCTTGAGTTTCAAAAGAAATTACACTCCATTCCATGTTATGAATATAAAGAAAAAGAAAAGAATAAGCTAACTGAATAGCATAAAGGGGAAAATGTGTGTCGGTGATAATATGGAGATAAAATAAGTTTTCAGGCACTGTGTGTGGGTGTGCAGGAACGCAGTGTGTGTGTTTGGGCACTTTCTGTGTGTGTGTGTGTGTGTGTGTGTGTGTGTGTGTGTGTGTTGTTGTGAGCATGCGCGCATGCCCTCAGGCACTCAAGCACATGAATGCTCATGTATGTGTGCACCCACATGTATGTGTGAGTGCATGCATGTGTTGTGTATGTGTGTGCATTTATGCATGTGTGCTTTCATGTGTGTGTGTGTTAGTGTGTGTGTGTGTGTGTGTGTGTGTGTGTGTGTGTGTGTGTGTGTGTGTGTGTGTGTGTGTGTGTGTTTTCTTGCACCTGCTCCATTTTCCTGCCCACCCCACACACCCCACCCCCGTATTCCCCTCCATTCTTTGTGTGTTCCCAATAGTGCCTCTGTGTGTGTGTGTGTGTGTGTGTGTGTGTGTAAGAGAAAGGAAGGTGCTGTCTGTGCCACATTCCCAGTCCCAGCTCACTCTACCCACTCACTTCTCTGTGTGTGTGTGTGTGTGTGTGTGTGTGTGTGTGTGTGTACATGAGTGTGTGTGTGTGTGTGTGTGTGTGTGTGTGTGTGTGTGTGTGTGCGCGCGCGCACGTGCGTGCTTGTGTGTGTGAGTGTGCATGCGTGTGTGTGTGTGCGTGTGTGTGTGTGTGGGGTGTGTGTGTGGGGGCAGTGCACTTGACACAATTCTGCTTTGAGGAAAAATTGTTTATCGTGGCAAAAAAGATATTAAAACAGGCTTCCCATTAATTGCTTCCTCCTCCTCCTCTTTCTCTCTCTCTGTCTCTCTCTCTGTTTCTGTCTCTCTCATGAGTGTGTGTGTGTGTGTGTGTGTGTGTTAGAGATGTGTGTGTGGTAACAGCCTGTGTTAGAGATTTAATGTGGTAAAGCAATATTACCTGATATGGCCCTTGCGGTCGGCTGGGCTATAAGCAATATTACCTTATCATACCATTACCTTGTGTGTTAGAGAGAGAGAAAGAGAGACAGAGAGAGAGAGAGAGAGTGTGTGTGTGTGTGTGAGTGTGTTTGTATGTGAGACAGAGAGAATGTGTATGTGTGTATGTGTGCATGCATTCATGCGTGCGTGCACTTGCGCCCATGTCTTAGGTTTAATGAAGCTAGACCCAGTTTGGAGATAATGTGACGTAGTCGTCACAAAAATGTATCGTGATCCGGTACACAGGAACAAATTGTTGGTTCGTTATCCCACAGGGCAGGTAAGCCTGCTCCGTGCTTGAAAGTTGGGATGGATGACACAGACGCAATATTGGATTCATTTATCACAATTCCATTATACATTGGCCGGCCAGAGCTCATGTCCAGATAAGCTGTTTACGGCCCAGTGTTAGCCAGCGGTCAGACAAAATTGACATTGGCCATGGCTTCATAATCCCAGCCACAATCGTTGAGTTCGCTTTGTTATCCCAGCGCAAAACCAGTCAGCTTGCTTTATAATCCAGTATGTACACACACACACACACACACACACACACACACACAGAGTTATATGTATATAGTTAGTTATATCTAGTTATATAGAGTTAAATATACAGTCATATATATGTATCTCTCTTTCTCTCACACACACATACATCATCTAACAAAGAGTGATCAAGCAAGTGTGAGTGTGTGTGTGTGTGTGTGTGTGTGTGTGTGAGAGAGAGAGAGAGAGAGAGAGAGAGAGAGAGAGAGAGAGAAAGGTTGAATTGCGCACAACGTTCTGTAAACTAGAAACGTCTCTCCATTGAAGTTCGCCCCGGATAGGAATAATCATGAAGAGAAAGATTGTCATCTGACCAGCCGCCGTGGCGAAGTGGTTAGCGTCGCGGACTCCCGGCTGGGAGGTCGTGGGTTCGAATCCCATCAGAAGTCATGTGGGTTTTTTTCTGCCCCGACCGGCTCCTACCCATTGCTGCGGACTCAGTTGGGAAGACTGGGACCACACAGTCGAGTTTCATCCACTTAATGGATGCGTTTCTGAGAGTGTTGCTCAAATTTCCTGACCAACACTGCAGGTGTCTGTATCTCTCGGGCCTGGTTGACGCTGGGATATATTATGAGAGGAAGCGTAGAGTACAGCCCTGTCATGTAGTCTCAGACCGAAATGGAAATCCGTAGCATCATCATAATCATCCTCATTCTCATCGATCAGCATTAAAAAAAAGTCTCAAATTCTGTGGCCCTTCATGCCCTGCTCTCATGGTGGTGACCTCAGTTTCGATGTCTCTCCACGTCTGTGGCCTTGGTTTGGTTCCGTCGGGGTCACCGGTATCGGCGAGTCCATGGGGGCTGTCGTTGGACGGACGTGGTGGCGCCCTCCGAGAGGAGAGCTCACTCACGCCGGCTCCGCGACTAAGCAATTATTGTCGTCAGTAGGGGGCTTAGTAGGTGGTGTCCTGCGTGCGTATGTTAGATCAGAACAGGCGCCACTGAACACCACTGAAGTGACTCGGCAGCAGTGCAGTGTCTCCTCCGGTGGGTTGCCTCTTGACGACTTGACATTGACTGCTGCCTGTGGATTGCCGGTGCCGGGGCTGCGGCGGCGGGGCCGACCGGGCCGTGGCTGTGTGGACAGGGTGTCGGAATGAGCGGCGTGGTTGCACTGCCTCTGAGTGGCGGGTGGTTGGTTGTATGCTGTTCTTCATCTTCATTGTCCTGAACATTGTTGATCTTGCCTGATGAAGAACTGTGTGATCGAAACGCGTCATTTTTTTTTTTTTTTTTTTTTTCTTTTTTTTTTTTTTTTGTTTGTCTTGTAATTTGTGTGGCCCTGCTGTTTGGTGGCAGTAAGAATTCTCAGTAAGAATTTCTTATTAAAAGTTTGTTTTAGTTTTGGCTTTAAGTCACTGTTTGGCCCTGCTGTTTGTTGACAGACCCACTAATAAGTCTTATAAATATTTGTTTCAATTTTGGCCTGAAGTCACTGTTTGGCCCAGTTGTTTGGCAGACTTGCTAGTAATTCTTTATAAAAATTTGTTTTAATTTTGGCTTTAAGTCATTGTTTGGCCCAGTTGTTTGGCAGACTCACTAATAATTCTTGTAAAAAATTGTTTTCATTTTGGCTTGAAGTCACTGCTTGGCCCAGTTGTTTGGTGGCAGACTCACTAAGAATTCTTTATAAAAGTTTGTTTTAATTTTGGCCTGAAGTCACTGTTTGGCCCTGTTGTTTGCTGACAGACTCGATAATAATTCTTATGAATATTTCTTTTGATTTTGGCCGGAAGTCATTTTTTGGCCCTGTTGTTAGGCAGACTGACTAATAATTCTTTTTAAAATTTTTTTAAATTTGGGCCGGAAGTCACTGTTTGGCCCTGCTGTTTGTTGGCAGACTCACTAATAATTCTTTTTGAAAGTTCGTTTCAGTTTTGGCTAGAAGTCACCTCACATTGAAACTAACAGTTTCTTGCCAAAGTTAAAAAGTGACTGGGGGGAAAGTGCAGAACATGGATTCAGTGCTTGTTCTGTTCTTTAAAGTGCTGGTGATACAAGCAGCTGAGAGAGAAAAGCGAGTGGATGTTATTAGATTTTTTTTTTTTTAGTTAATCTGTGTATCTTCTATTAAAAGAGTTGCATGAATAATTGTGACAGTTGTGCATACATCTTATCACATAAATCATAATGACACAACAAGGGATCTTATTTGGAGCATCAGAATGTTGACCCCCCCCCCCCCCCCTTTTTTTCTAATTTTTTTTTCTAGTAAAGAGGAAATGGCAAATTTGCATTCCTGTAAGTTAAAAAAAAATATGTTTTTTTCTGCTAGAGCAAAATATCATGTTTTCTGCTAGAGTTAATCTCGTTATAGTGTGTTTAAAAAAACAAAAACTGAATGACAAACCTTACAACTGTCCTACAAACAGAATATAATAGAGTGGTTTTATAATCAATATGAAAGGGCACACACACACATGCACATGCACATGCACGCATGTACGCACGCACGCACGCACACACACACACACACACACACACACACACACCACACACACACACACATACACACACACACACTCTCTCTCTCTCACTCACTCACTCTTTGTTAGATTAACCTTGCACACACACACACACACACACACACACACACACACACACACACACACACTCTCTCTCTCTCACACTCTCGCTGACTTGCTCTTTGTTAGATTAAGCTTGCGCACACACACACACGCACACAAAAGAAGAGTCTGTATGACATATGTTTAGATGATGAAAGACACACTGGCAAACATGCAGACACACACACAGACAGACACACAAATGGGCACGCACGCACGCACGCACAATGTGCAGATGCGGCTTAACCCAGACACTTTGACAACAGAAAGTTCAGTTTAAAAACTGCACAATGTCTTTAAAATACCTATCAATGTTTGTATTGGCTCAGTAAATAGCTCAAAGCAATGTAGCATTGAATGTGCATGTGTACTCTCAGTCTCTGACAATCAGCAATGTGTTAAGAGGATGGGTTAATTAATGCTGCTGTTTTCTTTTGGAATATACTTGTACTAAAATTAGTTGAAGTGATGGACTCTTGGACAAATGAGAGAGGGGAGGTAGGGTTGTAACAAAATCTCTGGGGAAGTTGTGTGTGCTTTGTTTGCGCTGTTGTTCGAGTTGATGATTCTAGACAACAAACCTGTGCATAAAATATGATAAATGTGAGTTGGGGAATAGGGTGGAAGTGTGTGTGTGTGTGTGTGTGTGTGTGTGTGTGTGTGTGTGTGTGTGTTAACACTGCATAATGCGTGAGCATGCAAGGCCTAATGTACACACATGTGGATGTGAAAGCCATGTTTTCTCCATGACAGATGGAGGCTGTTAGTTGTTTTTTTTCTCCACACACTGCAAGTTGTTCAAACACAGATGAAATGATTAGAAGGATATGTGTGTTTTTGTACTATGGTATTGGGGTTTCATTAGCAGGTGGTCAGGCTTTTATTGCCCATTGGTCATTTTGCAAGTTTCAGATTTCAGGCCGCTTCACAATTCGATGTGCTTGTAATACCCCATGCTTTTTGCTTTTTTGTTTTGTTTGTTTTGTTTTACAGCTTACACAATCCCAGTTCCACACTCCTCTTTGTTTGAGCTGGCTCACATTATGCTTTTACAAATATGCACCACTCGCTCTCATTTGTGTACTGCTTCTCCCTCCATCCTCACTCTTCTCCCTCCCTCCCTCACACACACACACACACACACACACACACACACACACACACACACACACGTGCATGCAAGCATGTTCTCTCTCTCTCTCTCTCTCACACACACACACACACACACACACACACACACACACACACACATCACACCACACACACACACACACACATGTGCGCAAGTACCATGCACGCATGCACTCACTCACACACACACACACACACACATTCACACACATGAGACACACACACACACACACACACACACACACACACACACACACACAATGTGCAGATGCCACGCAACCCAAACATTTCTTTTTTTTTTTTGTTTTACAGAAAGTTCAGTTTAAAACTGTAATGCCTTGAAAATATTTCTCAGTTTTTGTATTGGGCCATTAAGTAGGTTAATTAAGCAATGTAACAGTGAATGTGCATGTGTATGGGAGGTAGACAAAGAGGGGTTGAGGGGTGACGGTGCGTATTGAAAAGGGATGTAAACTGATAACCCTAATGGCGGTTTGTGACACAAGAGAGAGAGAGAGAGAGAGAGAGGGAGGGAGGGGATGGGTGGGCAGAGAGAGAGAGAGAGAGAGAGAGAGAGAGACAGAGAGAGAGAGAGAGAGAGAGAGAGAGAGAGAGAGAGAGAAAGAGGGTGGTGCAAGCTGGCGATTGTCACGTTACAGGCAGATATTCACCATAATCTTTTTTTTTTTATGAATTAACAACTAACATCAAATGTGCACCTAGTATTAATGTATTTAAGAAGAACCTCACAGATAAACATGAATTAATAACTGAAATGAAATATGAATTTGATGGATAAATTAGACTGAGCTAGTCTACGACGACTGGACCAACAGACATAAGAATATATCCTGATGCCGATCCTGATCCTGATCCATATTTCATGTACCTGACAAAATGGCAAACTAGCAAATGAAACAAACTGCGGCGTTAGCGGAACCAGACGAAAAAAGAAGAGCACACAAAACAAAGTGTGAAGTAACGCGGTTTTAATGAACGACACGAAACAGGACAAGAAATTTTCGGCAATATGCCTTCCTCAGCGACAAAAAATTAAAATCAGTACAGACATTAACATGCGCAATACTCCCCTTGTGAAGCCAAAGTGGTGAATCAAAACTAGTGTTACGTCCTGATGCGTCGGCAAGATGGCAAGATGTTGCACACACACACACAAACACACACACACAAAAAAGGTAAAAAAAAAAAAAAAAAAAAGAAAAGAAAGAAAGAAAGAAATCGACAACACTTGTATGATTTACGAACAAAAAGATTTTAATTCTGGTTGTGGTGGTGGAACCGAAAAGGGGACGACGCACCACTCATTCTGTGCTTAAGATTTTTTTTTTTTTTTTTTTTTTTTTTTTTTTGCGTCGTCTTGCGCCATTTTGAAAGCAAGCCACTACATCTTTTTTCCCCGGAGGGAGGGAGGGAGAACACAGGGGTGATGAGAGGCAACAGGCTGAGGTGAAAGGGGAGGGGGGGGGGGAGAGACATTTCCACTTGGCACCCACCACCCCCACCCCCCACCCCCGCCCTCCCTGCTTCACCGCCCCTTTGAATTTCGGTGATTTATTTTTTTTTTTTTTTAGCTTTTCCTCAGTAGACATCCCATGAAACGTAACAAGGCAAAAAATTTAATGGGCATGCTGGGTAAGCCGGACCGCGAAAAGAGTCGATGTCTCAAAGAGGTTGTCAGAGGATGGCCAAGACCATCATGAAGTAGGCGAACTCGGGGGATGGCCGTTGGGGCATTAGTTTCATTGGGTCGGAACGTTTTAGAAAAAAAAGGAAATATGCCAAAAATTGAAATAAGTTTTTATATACCTGAAGAAGGCTGTAGCAAATTAAAAAAAAAAAAAAAAAAAAAGAAGAAGAAGAAGAAAGAAGAAGAACCCACCTAAATATGGGGTTCTCTCTCTTTTTTCCCGTTCCTATTTTAGCCTAGGAAGGTTCCAGCGACTTACAGATCCTGATCCTGATCCTGATCCTGATTCTGGCGAAGCGGGACTAGGAGAATGGGGCCTTTCCTGAAAAGGACAACGTCCTAATCGGCTGTACCCTGCACATTGGGGAAGCGAAAGGAAACAGACGGGCCGGTGGTGGTGGTGGTGGTGGTGGTGGTGGCTTGGAATTGTGTGATATTGGTTGTGGTCGCCGTTTCTGCTAGTCTCCTTCACCTGTGTCACCTATCCCCTAGTCTTGAAGACCGTTGGGGCGCCCCACCGAAGACTCTGCAAACCAGCTTGCTTCCTCCACTCCTGGTTCTCAGACAGCTCTTATTACTATTATTATTATTATTGTTGTTGTTGTTGTTGTTATCATCATCATTATTATTATTATATTCGGTATTTATATAGCGCCTATCCTCGGGTTACAGACCAAGCTCTAAGCGCTTGACACAGACACACTACCTCACTCACTCAACGGGCTGCCTACCCAGGTACAGCCGGCCGAAGAGCACCTACTGGCGCTCATTCAGTCGTTTCCCGTACCATTCAAATATCAGTCACTCATTTTCATTTATCTCATTTATTTCAGCCGGCACAAGATGCATGCGATACTTATACGTGTCGCTCATTTCCACCGGTCGATGGCACACGATAACAGTAAGTGGCAATTTTTGGCTTGGTAGAAAGGCCAGGGCGAGATCTTCCATCGCATCAATTTTGCTGGTCAGCGCTTCTCACACGTTGGATTGAAACGGTGAACGTCTTAACCACTCTGCCACCTTTCTTCCTGAAATAGGGAAGTTTGCTGAGTGTGTGAGGCCGGCCAGACCATGGTTCAGTGATGTTGTCCTCCTATCGCTTTCTCCGTCTTCCTCTCCTTCTGCCTGTCTGCTTTTTTTTTTTCCCTTCACATCAATTCTGTTCTTGGTAGATCTATGTGTGTGCCATTTGCTTCCCCAGACTTGTCATATTTCTGTGTCCCAGTTTCTCCTCCTAATCTCTCTCAATCTCTGTCCGTCTGTCTGTCTGTCTGTCTGTCTCTGTCTTTCTCTCTGTCTCTGTCTGTCTCTCTCTCCGTCTCTTTCTCTCTGTCTCTCTCTGTCTCTCTCTCTCTCTCTCTCTTCTCTCTCTCTCTCTCTCTCTCTCTCTCTCTCTCTCTCTGTCCCGCTCTCATTTCTGTGTTCCTGTTTCTCCTCCTGATCTCTCTGTCTCTGTCTGTCTGTCTCTCTCTCTCTCTCTCTCTCTCTCTCTCTCTCTCAGTCTCTCTCTGTCTGTCTCTCTGTCTGTCTCTGTCTGTCTGTCTCTGTGTGTGTGTGTGTGTGTGTGTGTGTGTGTGTGTGTGTGTGTGCATCTCTGTCTCGCTCTCATTTCTGTGTTCCTGTTTCTCCTCCTAATCTGTCTGTCTCTCTCTCTCTCTCAGTTTCTCTGTCTCCGTCTCTGTCTCTCTCTCATTTCTGTGTTTCCTGTTTCTCCTCCTAAAGTCTCTCTCTCTCTCTCTCTCTCTCTCTCTCTCTCTCTCTCTCTCTCTCTCTCTCTCTCTCTCTCTCATTTCTGTGTTCCTGTTTCTCCTCCTAAATTCTCTGTCTCTCTCCCCCCCTCTCCCTCCCCTCTCTCTCCCCCCCTCTCCCTTTCATATTTCTGTGTCCCTGTTTCTCTCTCTCTCTCTCTCTCTCTCTCTCTCTCTCTCTCTCTCTCTCTCTCTCTTCATTCATTCAATTCTGTGTCCCTGTTTCTACTCCTAATCTCTCTCTCTCTCCTCTCTCTCTCTCTCTCTCTCTCTCTCTCTCTCTCTCTCTCTCAGCTCTGACTCTCTCTCTCTCTTCCCCTCTACCTCTTTCCCCCATCACCCCCACCCTCAGGCATGCGTGCGTGTGTTTGTGTGCGTGAGGAGGGAGAGAGAGAGAGAGAGAGAGAGAGAGAGAGAGAGAGAGAGAGAGAGAGGAGGAGGAGGAGGAGGGAGGAGGAGATAGAGAGAGAGGGGGGAGAAGAGAGAGGGAGAGAGAAAGAAAGAGAAGAGAGGGAGGGAGCAGGGGAGGGGGACGAGAGAGTTTAACCCCGCATTATTAACTAAATATACACTACCAGACAGAGCGGAGTTCAGTCCCCTTGGCTCTGACCCTGCAGACAGAGCGGAGTTCAGTCCCCTTGGCTCTGACCCTGCAGACAGAGCGGAGTTCAGTCCCCTTGGCTCTGACCCCATGCCTGACCCCCAGTTGGCACCTAACCCACCACTACAACAACTAACCTGCTACCAGGTTGCCGACTGGCCCTTCCTTTTTTTTTTTTTTTTTTGCCCCCCCCCCCCCCCCCCCCCCC
>JADBJO010001406.1:242500-245000 GCA_016801955.1 Conus betulinus | reverse complement strand
TATGAGCGCAGTTCTTGGGTTTGATATCCCAGACGTTTTCCTAAACCGTAGACTCTCAGATTTCACTATTTCACAATAATCAAAAATGTTTTCAGAGAGAGAGAGAGAGAGAGAGATGTTGGCAAGAAAATGAGTACTTTTTGAGCTATTGCGTAGTCGGGGGGAAAAACCCAAACAAAACCATTTATGATGCGGCCGAAATATTTTGAGGAAAACGATGTCTTGTTTTAGCCTGAGGCAGCCTTAAGTTGGTTCCCTTTGCGAAATGAAAAAAAAAAAAAAAACAATCAAAAAATGACTCTCGCCATACCATCAAGATATATATTCGTGTGCCTATGACCTCCCCCCCCCCCCCCCCCCCCGCCCCCCCCACTGAAAAAAAAAATCTCCTTACCCTCACCCACGTGCGCTGTCTTTCTGTTGATCTTTGCCACAGATTCTGAAGGCTGATACAAACTTTGGCAAGAAATGGTAGGTAAGTGGCGAAATATTCTGGCGTTTTAATTCTGTTAACGATGTTAGCAACGGCGTGAAAATTTGTCTTCCTTGATGGTTGCAAAGCAGACTTTCCCTCCCTTTGTTTTGTTTTTTTTTTGTTTTTGTTTGTGTTGTGTTGTTGTTGTCGTTGTTGTTTGGGAGTGGTGATGGTGATGGTAAAGGATTGCGAAAAAAAAAAAAAAAAAGTTTTTTTTTTTTTTTTTTTTCGCATGTCATTGAGTGCGACAAGGAAAGAATCTGTATCCATTCAAAATAAAAATTTTCATTGTTTCTCTCTCTCTCTCTCTCTCTCTCTGAAAAACATGCGCACTCGCACATACTAGAAGAAGACGTTAGGAAGATAAGACGAATATGGTACAGGATAACAGGAGAGGAAGGCAAGCGTGGAAGAAGAGGATAGAATAAAACATGAAAGAAAATGAGAGGAGGGCGGGAGGGAGGAGGGGGGGGGGGGTGGGGGTGGGTGGCAATATGTTCAATGCTTGGAGCGGGTGGGGGTGGGGGGATGCAGGACTGTACTGGTGATCAGCAATTCATGCTCAGCACTGGTCTGGAGTAGCAGGAGATCGCGCTGTTGCAGTGGCCTGTTCCGTGTTTTGTTCCCTGACACCTCATTCCCAGGAGTCGCTGTGGGGACCGACTCTAGCGTTGAAATCACTAAAGCGGCTGACACACGAGCCTCCCCGCCCGTACGGTTGAGACGAAACGTTTGAACCTGTGCGGTCTGACCAGTCAGTGTCGAACGGAAGGTCATTGTGATCCCACTTGCCGCTTCAAACGACTGTACAATTGAATACAAAGCTTTTTCTCGAATATTCAGATTCTTATAATTTTTGAATTGACATTCCAAAGCACATCATGGCCTTGGTACAATTCAATTAATTGTTTGGTCTCTGAATCGGACAGTTTGACCACCTTGCTGGAAGACGCCATTGTTTCCATGTGCCAAGGGTGTCGGCTCAATGCTGAGCGTTGATTGGTTGGAGGATACTAGCTGTCCGTTTCGAATAGATCACGACGTATCTCGAACGGGTCGGGTTGAACTTGATGCCGAAGCCCAAGAGATTTGTCCCTTCACGTCACAATCTGGGTTGGTCTTGGTCGGTGCATAAATTGAAAAAAAAAAAAAAAAGAAAGAAAGAAAAAGATACACCCGAAGGCGCGGGGGTAGGACCCAGAGAAGTACTGTCCTCTCAACCGCCGAACAAACCAGCTGGGAGCAATCCTGCACCACCCTTGGAAGCCTGCGCTGTGTTTGCATAGGGTGCAGGCACGCACAGGGCATTCCATTAACACGTGAATTGCTCCCTGGCAGATGCCATTGTGTAATGGCCACCGGCTGTGACACGACAGAGCCTCCACGGGAGCGTTCCCACATGTGTACCACCCTATGTTTGACGACAGCAGATCCCAAAAAAAAAAAAAAAAAAAAAAAAAAAAAAAAAAAAAACGCCAACCGTCAAGCAACCGTGCCGTGTGCATCCCGTAGCTTCGCTCGATCGTTGCTGTTCCGCTGAGAGGTGATGACAGTACAACTCAAGACACGGCCAAGCTTTCGCCACATGAGGTCTGCCGTGCTCTCTGAAGAGAATCCCCGGGTCACAGTCTTTCCCGCTGTCAATCAACGGGACTTTCCTTACGGTCAGAGTTGTCTTTCCTCACCGTCACTGGGCTTTTCCCCCAGAGCTGGTCGGCGAAAAAGGCAGACAAGAAAACGATACACCCAAAGGTGCGGTGGGTAGGACCCAGAGAAGTTCCGTCTTCCACTACCGAACGAACCAGCAGGAAGCGGTCCTGCAACCCCCCTCCCCACCCCCCTCCCCACCCCCCCCCCCCTTTTTTTTTCTTTTTTTTTTTTTTCTTCAGTTTCTTAGGTGGTTCTTTCCAAAATGAAAGGCGGAGTTTTCATGGTCATCAACCTGTCGTTCAGTCGTTTTGGAGGTCCAAAATAGTTCCCCCACCTTCTGGACATTCTGTGCTAGTAACGTCCCCTTTTTCCTTT
>JADBJO010001406.1:232500-237500 GCA_016801955.1 Conus betulinus | reverse complement strand
GATGGAGAGAGAGAGTTAATTAAACACACGATTTCAAACTGTAAAGGTTTTTTGTTTTTTTTTTTTTTTTTTCCTTTTTCATTCAAGGCCCATCTTGCGCCCAGTATGTGAAGGTAAGTGATTGCTCGCTCTTTTGTTTTCTTTGTCCTGAATGTTGTTTATTCAGCCGGGGGCCGGAATAGCCAAGTGGTAGAGCGCTGGACTCGTGTAATCTTGGGGTAGTGGGATCGAATATCCGCCGGGTCATTCCGGTACAGGGGGGATTTTTCTCTCGGAGTTAACATTGGTGCGGACTCATTTCCCATGCAGTCCTTCGAATGAGACTATAAACCGAGGTTCCGTGTGTGAACGCACACATAACATCTTGCCCACACGTAAAATCCCATCACCAACTTTCGGAAGAGGAGAGTCCAGTTTGGCCGTTGGTATGGATGACACGTTACACATAGCATGCACCTTCCCCGAAGACGGAGTATGGCTGCCTTAATGGCGGGATAAAAAAAAAAAACCGGTCATACACTCAAAACTCCATGCCCTTTGTTGGGTAGATGGGATTAATCCTTACCTGTCTATACAGGGAGTGTCCACAGGAGTATCAGCCTGCGTGCGCAAAAAAAAAAAAAAAAAAAAAGAAAAAAAAAAAAAAGAAAAAAAAAACCTAGCCTGAAGAAGACCTAAGAGGTCGAAACGCGTCGTGCTTTGTCTTGTCATTTGTTTGTCTTTGTGTTTTGGGCGGACCCACTAAGAATTATTCTTAAAATTTGTGGAGACATTTGATTGGCCACAAATGCTTAGAAACTACCGTTTTAGTTATATGGTGGGTGTTTTTTTTTTTTTTTTTTTTTTTTGGGGGGGGGGGGGGGGGGGGGGGGGGGGGGGGGGGGGGGGATCTTGAAAAGATGGAAGGAAGGTGAAAAATGGATCGGAGTACAACAGCGGTCAGTTCCGCAGTCTTGTGTGGGGGCATCGTGTTTTCTAAAAACCATTATGGTTCCCACAATCATGATTCCCTAAGTTACCTTTTTTTTTTTTTGAAAACTGTGGTGATGTTCCACCCTAATGATTTAGCTATGGTTCCACTATTTCGGTTTTGTTTTTGTTTTTTTTTTTTTCTTTTCTTTTTTTTTTTTCTCTCATTAAAAACACGTTTATACTCTTTCAGAAAATGATTTTTACGCAGACTCCCGGCTGGGAGGTCGTGGGTTCGAATCCCATCAGAGTCATGTGGGTTTTTCTGCCCCGACCGGCTCCTACCCAGAGTTGAGTTTGCTGCGGACTCAGTTTGGGGAAGACTGGGACCACACAGTCGAGTTTCATCCACTTAATGGATGCGTTTCTGAGAGTGTTGCTCAAATTTCCTGACCAACACTGCAGGTGCCTGTATCTCTCGGGCCTGGTTGACGCCGGGATATATTATGAAAGGAAGCGTAGAGTACAGCCCTGTCATGTAGTCTCAGACCGAAATGGAAATCCGTAGCATCATCTTAATTCATCCTCATTCTCATCATCGATCAGCATTAAAAAAAAAAATGTCTCAATTCTGTGGCCCTTCATGCCCTGCTCTCATGGTGACCTCAGTTTCGATGTCCTCTCCACGTCTGTGGCCTTGGTTTGGTTCCGTCGGGGTCACCGGTATCGCGAGTCCATGGGGGCTGTCGTTGGACGGACGTGGTGGCGCCCTCCGGAGGGAGAGCTCACTCACGCCCGGCTCCGCGACTAAGCAATTATTGTCGTCAGTAGGGGGCTTAGTAGGTGGTGTCCTGCGCATGTTAGATCAGAACAGGCGCCTGAACACCACCGAAGTGATTCGGCAGCAGTGCAGTGTCTCCTCCGTTGGGTTGCCTCTTGACGACTTGACATTGACATTGATTGCTCCCTGCGGATTGCCGGTGCCGGGGCTGCGGCGGGGCCGACCGGCTGTGGCTGTGGACGGGGTCGTCGGAATGAACGGCGTGGGTGCACTGCCTCTGAGGTTTTGTCACGACTGGAGACAAATCCCCGCCTAACTATGCAGAGCATAAACAACATTTTGATGTAGCCTGGGTGTTGTTGAAGCCTATATCCATTGGCCTGACTCAGCCTTAAGCCACGGCGAGTTTGATTTCCCAACAGGTTACAGCCGTTTAGAAATGCAACGTCAGACAAGTGTGTGTTCCGGAGCGCAGTTCAGCCAGGGTTGTTCTCCGTCTCGCCGCTACCGGTGAAAGTCGCGTTTCGTGGGGTCTCCCCAAGTCGACAGGCAAAAAGTTGTAAGGGGTAACGTAGTTCACTCAAGGTAGCCTCGTCTCATTGCGGCTCGGGTCAGAGTTCGGGGGTCACAGCGAAGGTCAAGTAGTAACCACAAAGTTTGAACAGATGAAAAATTGTCTTGGTCCGTGGGGAAAAAAAATCTTTTGAATCTGAAAAAAAAGAGATGGGTTTATCCTGGAATTTGGGGTGAGTAAATTAGTTCAATGCCGTAGGTCAGAAAAAAATAGCAGAATGTTGCACGACTTGTGGACTCCGCGTGTTTCTACGCCGTTGGTAGGGCGCTGGGATTTGGGGAGTGAAACGTCTAGCAGACGACAGGGAAATGAAGGGTCATGTGGATCGTGCATGCACAGAGAGAGAGAGAGAGAGAGAGAGAGAGAGAGAGAGAGACGGACACGAGACCTGTCTCAGACTCAGGTATGGTGTGGGTCAAGGGCTGGACTGTGCGGGGAATGTTTTGGTTCTGGCTAAGCTTCTGAGAGAAGCCAGGTAGCAGCTTGGAGTGTAACAGAGGATATAGTACAGCGTTTTGGGCCTACACTGTATAACCGAGGACTCGGACTCGTAAAAATTCTGGGCTGGACGGTGCGATGAATATGTAGTGGTACTGTCTAATCTTCTGAGGAAAGCCAGGTAGCAGCTTGGAGTGTAACAGAGAATATGTAGCGTTTTGGGGCCTAAAGTGTAACTGTGGACTGGGGGGAAGGAAAAGAAACATGACCGCGCCTCGTTCTCCCACTGTTCGCTGGGGCACAGGTCACTGACCTCTTCCGGCCCGGGAGGGAGAGAGAGAGTCATTCAGTTGGGTAGGCTGCCCGCCTTGCCAGGGGACCATCTGCTGTCAGCTTCTTCTCATGGTCTGGTGTTCAGTGCAGTCGGCCTTACCGCCGGCACATGAGCTTTTTGCCCGGAAGCCTTGCACCCACCGGCACCATCTGTGTGTGTGTGGGGCACACGCCACAATTAGGATTGTTCACTTTGTCATCCCGGTAAGCGTTTTGAGGCTTATCATAGATGAGAGTCAGCATTTCTTGTTAAACTGATGATTGATCAAAAGAGCAAATCCCATCCATTATGTCTCCTTTTTTTTTTTTTTTTTTGGAGGGGGGTGGGGTGGGGGTGGGGGGATTTTCACCGATGAAATCACAACCTTCAGATACATGACCTTCCCCTTAGCTGACGTCACATTCAGGCCTTTGCACTACTTGCCCGTGACCCTGTCTTCGCGCGCCAGCTGGAAGCCCCCAATGGTCCCATTGATTTGATTTGAATCTGTCTGCTTGGATCCACCTGGCTTGTCCCTTGAAGGCCGTAATAATCAAAGAAAATCATGAGAATCAACTTTCAGACGCAGCAGAAATTCTCGAAACAATTTAATCGCTGCCAGGCTATAAATACCGGACTCCTTAGGCTCAGGCAAGGTCTTGGCG
The DNA here is from genome assembly GCA_016801955.1 of Conus betulinus. NCBI lineage: Eukaryota > Metazoa > Mollusca > Gastropoda > Neogastropoda > Conidae > Conus > Conus betulinus. Next base: position 233,820 of record JADBJO010001406.1, on the reverse strand, counting down.
CACTGATTTTTTGGTGTGCAGCCTGTGGCACAAATAGGATGATTCAACGCTGTCACCGGTGTGAAGTGAAGTGAGAGGAACACAGCCCGCATGCCCGCATGCCCGCCAACACAGACTCCAGGAAGCCGACAGAAAGAGGTGAATGCCTTCCACGCATGCGCAGTGGAACTCTCAACTTTGGATGGACAGAAGATCATTGATGCTGATTCTCCAAGCGTCTTTGATAGAGGCAAGCCCAGACTCCACGAAACTAACAGGAAGAGGGGAATGCCTTCCAAACATCGCAGTGGAGCTCTGGAGTAGTGAACGAGGGAGACAACTTTGCTGATCCTCCAAGCATCTTTGATAGGGGCAAGCACGGACCCCGTGAAGCCAAATAGGAAGAGGTGAGTGCCTTCAGCGTATGCGCAGCGGAGCTCTGTAGTGAAAGACGAAGATGACACGCGCGCCGAACACTCCACTTTCCCCACTGCGAGTGTGGCATAGCAGTGGACGCCAGGGGAGAGGTGGCAGCTCTCCTTGAGGGACACTGATGTGAGAGATCAGCGTCGGGCGGCGCGGACAACCTTCCAGCCATGTTGGTGACGGCGGGTCTAGCCTGTGTCGCCGGGGGACGGCTCCTGGAGATGTGGGGCGATCGGCGAAGGAGCGCTGCCTGACTGCGACTACCGTGGTCCTGAGGATACCGTGCTGTTTTGTGGGGTGGCAGACATGGGGGCACTCCTTAGGGGGTTGGGCTGAAAAAATTGCCCTCTCGGCCGCAGTCAGCGAGTGCCCGCCAAGTTTTAGGGACTCATGCGGCGCTCCAGCGACTTTCGTCCTGCTTCCTCCCTGCGGCGGGCCTCACGCGGCACAGGACCATCGCCACCCGAGCATGAAGAAGGCCGCCCGTGGTCCTGAAGACAGCCTGATGTTTGGGGGACAGCAGGCAACACACACCGACGCCCATCGTCGGTCGACCAACAACCTGAAATTGAACCAACGTTCAAGACCAATACGACCAAACTTAAACCAACATTCAAGAACACGACCAGAACTGAGCCAATGTTCAAGAGGAACACGAACTCAGAGAGACAAATGCGACGGCCCCCATTGAAACCTACCTACCACTGCCAGATGACAGCAGTTTGCCACAAATATGCAGACATATGTCTGCAGGAACCTTGTCCTTAAGGGCCACAGGCCGATAGGACGTTAATCTCACCATCAATCAATCAGTCATCCACTTTCCTTTGAATTGATAGAGGCGAGAAGAGGTTGGGCAAGAACTCCCCACGGTTTGGCGGGTGGCGCCGTTTCACAGCACACTGCCTAGCGGCG
>JADBJO010001406.1:222500-227500 GCA_016801955.1 Conus betulinus | reverse complement strand
TGCAAGTGAAGGAGTTTTTGTTTGTTTGTTTGTTTTTTTTTATCCTAGACGGATGGGCTCCGCGGAGTGCATATTGTGGCTGTGAGTACGTTCGTCGCCTCTTTGCTTTTTATTTATTTATTTTAATCTTTGTGTGTGTGTGTGTGTGTGTATGTGTGTGTGTGTGTGGTGTGTGTGTGTGTGTGTGTGTGTGTGAAAAGACTGGCGGGAGGGGTGGGGGTGGGGGTAGAGTTCACGACTTGACACACACTGTGTGTGTGTGTGTGTGTTTGTGTGTGTGTGTGTGTGTGTGGACCGGTTTCTCTTTCTCTCCTCTGTCTCTCTCTGTCTCTCTCTCTCTCTCTCTCTCTCTCTGTGTGAGTGAGTGAGTGAGTGAGTGAGTGTGTGTGTGTGTGTGTGTGTGTGTGTGTGTGTGTGTTGTGTGGTTTCTCTCTGTGTGTGTGTGTGTGTGTGTGTGTGTGTGTGTGTGTGTGTGTGGTGTGAGTGTGTGTGTGTGTGTGTGTGTGTGTGTGTGTTGTGTGTGTGTGTGTGTGTGTGGTTTCTCTCCTCTCTCTCTCTCTCTCTCTCTCTCCCTCTCCTCTCTCTGTGTGTGTCCTGCGAGAGAGAGAGAGAGAGATAGAGAGATGAGAGAGATAGAGAGAGAGAGGGTGTTGGGTTTCTCCTGGGACTGCCTCGACGTGCTCCCTCTCAAGTGCACTTGCCCTCCTGGCTTTCCCAGAGTTGTTGCTGTCTTTGTTCGCCATTGGACACATGGTGACCGATCCACGTGACAGACTGGAGATGTTCTTTCTTTCTTCCTTTCATTCTTTCTTCGTTCTTTCTTTCTTTCTTTCTTTCTTTCTTTTTCTTTTCTTTTTGATCTTATTTCCTTTTGATGTGAGTATATTGCCTGTTGTACCATGCAGATTTAGAGTCTCTACACCTCATATCTATCGCTTGACTTTTTTTTTTAAAAAAAAAAAGTTTTGCTACAAAAAGGGGTTATGTGTGGTAAATTAGCGTCCTGCCCATGTTCTTTTTTGAGTGGAAGGACTCTCTCTCTCTCTCTCTCTCTCTCTCTCTCTCCCGCTCTGTCAACCGGGATCTCTCTCTCTCGGGCTCTCTCCCTCTCTCTCTCTCTCTCTCTCTCATTCTTCTGGTACGTGCAAAACTTACTCGTTTTCATGAACTAACTCGGTCCCTCTTTCTCTCCTCTCTTCCTCCTTCTTCTTCTGGTACGCTCTGCAAACTTGCACGTTTCATAACTCTCTCTCTCTCTCTCTCTTCTCTCTCTCTCTCTCTCTCTCTCTCTCTCCCTCTCTCTCGCTTCTCTTCTCCTTCTCCCCCCCCCCAATCTTCTTCTTCTTTCTGGGGATGTGCAAAACTCTACTCAGTTCCTCTCCCTCACCTCTCCCCTCTCGCTCACCACCTCTCCCCTCCTTCTCTCGCTCTCATCTCACAAAACTCTCTCTCCTCTCTCTCTCTCCTCGCTCTCTCCTCTCTCTCTCTCTCTCTCTCTCGCTCGTCTCTCTCTCGCTCTCTCTCTCTCGTCCTCCTCCTCTTTCCTTCTTCTTCTTCTCTCTCTGGTTTAAATAAATTTACTTTCCACTTTACAATCACGTAGCTTTACACAAAATGTGAAAATTGAAATCATCAAGCAATTCTTCTCCTTCTAGTGTGTTTCAAGTGATTATAATCAACGTACACAAAAAATGTGACAAGGAAAGGGCTTATATCAAGAGACTTTTAAAGTTACTATATTGCTAAACAAAAGGTGCCGAAAAAAAACAAAAAAAACAAACAAAAAAAAAAAAAACGAAATACATACCCACACGTATACAAAATGTAAATATTATACATGTACATAAACATACTTTACACATATACAACAAATGCAACCATGTACAAAAGAAGAAAAAAAGAAAAGAAAGTCGTAAGCTTCTTCTTCTCTTCTTCTTCCTCTCTCTCTCTCTCTCTCTCTCTCTCTCTCTCTCTCTCTCCTCTCTCCCCCCCCCCCCCCCCCCCCCCCCACCCCCCCCAAAACGTCTACCCCCTTTTCCAACTCTGTCACCAATTAAAAGGCAGTATTAATTAAAAAAAGGCAGTTTTAACAGATCAGGTACGTGCAACCTTACTCGTTTTCCCCCGCCTCTCCCCCCCCCCCCCCCCCCCCCCCCCCCCCCTACGCCCACCCCCACCCCCCCCCTCCCCCCCTCTGTCATCAATTAAAAAAAAAAAAAAAAAAAAGAAGAAGGAAAAAGACAAGTTGAAGAAACCATCTGGTACGTGCAAATTTACTCGTTCATCAGCAATGGAACTAGTTCGGCAGAGCAATGATTACAGCGTTAGCGAAGCAAAGGATGAACATTCATTCGGAAGGGTCGAGTGCATTGGGTGAGGGAGGAGTGAGTTTTAAAAAAAAAAAAGAAAAGAAAAAAAAAAAAGAAGTAAGTCTTGTCTTCTTTGTTGATGCTGTGTCACGCTGTGTTTGGTTATGATTTGTGCTTTAATGTCCACGCTTTAAACTACATGCATTGGCTTCGTTGTAATGACATATTTTTGTTGTGTTGTTGTTGTTGTTGAAGTTGAAGAAGCCCCGTGGTACCACTCACAGTGAAACATGTTCTTTTTAGAGTGGTTGGGGGAGGGGGGGGGGGGGGGGGGGGAACTTGCATGATGTGAGGGGGAGGGGGGGGGGGGGGGGGAGAGACTTGCATGATGTGAGACATAATTTTTGTCTGTCTGTTTTACAGCAGACTCCATGAAAACCTCGTTCAGAGATGTGTCCCACCTGATGTGATCTTTCGAATTCCTGAAAGAGATTAACTTTTTTTTTTTTTCCATCTAAATGTACAGAAAGATACGATTTTTCACGAAAGTTCTGGTGTGTGTGTGTGTGTGTGTGTGTGTGTGTGTGTGTGTGTGTGTGTGTGTTTAGAAGGTGTATTTTGAAGGGTTATGTCAATGAGGGGTTTATTTTTTTTCGGATAAAAAAAATGATTTGTGAATTGACGTTTCAACGCGATGAGAGTCCTCATATGACCCTTTGCGGGTCGGCTAAGGCTATAAGCAATATTTACCATACCTTACCTTACCCGATAGGCCAGTGACATTGAACAAGTTATGTCGCTGAACATGCTGCGAATAGCAACTGTTTTCAGGTATTCACGTGTTAGACTGTACTCTCTCTCTCTCTCTCTCTCTCTCTCTCTCCTCTCTCTCTCTCTCTCTAGCTCTCTTTAAAAAAAATTATTGGGGCCTCTGTCCTCCTATCCCCCCCCCCCCTCCTTTTTCTCTCATTGTTTCAGAAAACAAAAAATAAAAACAAACAAACAACAACAACAAAAAAAACAACAAAAAATCCCCCAACAAAAAAACACACACACACACACACACACACACACACACACACACACACACACACACACACACACACACACACACACGCTCGTTTACCATGCACACAGTATAGTCTGTATGTTTTTTTTTTTCTGCATGGACATCATTCACTTTGCTGATGTTGACATTTGGACGTGTCAAAACAACAGAGCGTTAGGGTTTATTACTAACTGTTCTAATGAGTGTTGTACTCGTCAGTGTCACGTGTGTTTTGTGTGTTTGTGTGTGTGGTGTTGTGTGTTGTGTGTTGTGTGTGTGTGTTTGTTGTGTGTGTTGTGTGTGTGTGGTGTGTGCGTGTGTGTGTGTGTGTGTTTGCTGTCCCACCCTCACCCCTCTTCCCCTTCGAGCTCGACCTTTCGTTGTCACCTTCCTCCTCCTCCTCCTCATCCTCCTCCTCCTCTCTCTCCTCCTCATCTCTCTCTCCTCTATCTCTCTCTCTCTCTCTCTCTCTCTCTATCTCTCTCTGTGTCCCGGTCCTGTCAGTCTCTCTCGTGACCGTTACTCTGATTCCGTCAGTCTGTTTCTCTCCGTCTGTGCGTCTGTCTGCTCTCTGTATGTGGGTGTCTGTCACTTTCTCTCTCTCGCGTCTCTTTCTCTCTTCTCTCTCATCTCTCCTCTCTCAGAATCTGTCTCCTTGTCTGTCTCTCACTCCTCTCTCTCTCTGTCTCTCTCTGTATGTCTCTCTCTCTGTCTCTCTCTCTCTCTCTGTCTGTTCTGTGTCTGTCTGTCTGGCTGTCTCTCTCCTCTCTCTCTCACTACACACATCTCTCTCCTCTATCTCTCTCAGAGCACTCTACACACTCTCTCCCTCTCTACACACACCCATCCTCATTGTTAATCACTTCCCTTTTCCTGGTCGTTTGTTTCTCATTGTATAACGGAATGACGGATGAATGCACTAGTCCTCAGAATTCATTTGGAGTCGGACTTTTGTTTACATGAAAGGTTGAGTGGGTGTGGGGACTTTATATGGATGTGTGCATGAGTAGATTGTGTGTGTGGTGTGTGTGTGTGTGTGTGTGTGGTGTGTGTGTGTGTGTGTGTTGTGTGCGTGCGTGCGGTATTGTAATTGTGGGACAGCCCACTTTATTGGAATAGATTTGTGGATTCTCACTCCCCCCTCTCTCTCCAAAAAACTCTCTGGTGTGTGTGTGTGTGTGTGTGTGTGTGGTGTGTGGTGTTTGGAGAGAGAGAGAGAGAGAGAGGGGAGAGAGAGAGAGAGAGAGAGATGGCAACTCTTATTGTGAGCAATACAGGGGAAATTTTTCTTTCCTTCTTGTTAATCGAAAAAAAAAAAAAAAAAAAACAGATGGCGGTGTGTGTGTGTGTGTGTGTGTGTGTGTGTGTGTGTGTGGAATGTTCCTGGTTAAAAGCACCCCAGGGGCGAATGAAGCATCAGTTTTGGTGTGTGTGGTGTGTGTGTGTGTGTGTGTGTGTGTGTGTGTGTGTGTGTGTGCGTTTTAAAAACCAGGCGGTCAAAAAGTGATGAGAAAGGTTCTAAACATAATTCACGTTGTTTTAATTAATCACCGACGACAAAACGTGAGCGCCACCCATGGGATCCATCTCCGCATGGAAGGACAGGAGTCCGTGTGTAGCGCGGTACGCGGTATGCCTGCAGG
>JADBJO010001406.1:215000-217500 GCA_016801955.1 Conus betulinus | reverse complement strand
AGCCAGTTTGGCCGTTGGTACGGATGACACGTTACTCACAGCATGCGCCTTCCCCGAAATTGGAGTATGGCTGCCTTAATGGCGGGATAAAAAAAAAAAAAACAAACAAAAACAAAAAAAAAAAAAACGGTCATACACACCACAAAGTGTCAGACTAATCAACATGATGATTGTGGACACTAAAAGAAAGAAGAAGAGAAGGGAAACTACTGTTACACTACTGTTTAGCGCAATGCGCCAAGGCTTGCTTTGAAAGGAGTCGGGAGTATGTATTTACAGACAGGCGCAGTGAGATTGTTTTCAGCGTTTTCGTTGTGTCTGAAAGTTGATTGAACTCCTCGTTGTCTTCCATTTATTAATAATGATGGCCATCAAGGTTAGTAGTTTACAAGCCAGGTGGGTTGTGCCAAGCAGACAGATTAGAAATCAAAGAGGGATGGTGGGGTCTGTTTGGGCGCGTGCAGCTGGTGCGCAAAGATAAGGGGGGGGGGGGGGGGGGGGAGGTGTGTGTGTGTGGGGGGGGGGGTGTCACGGGTGAGTGCAAAGGCCTGACATGCGTGACGTCAAGTTGGGGAAGGGTCATGTATTTTGAAGATTGTGATTTTATCGGTGAACATCCCCCCCCCCACCCCCCACACCCCCCACCCCCCCTTCCGCCCCGTCTGTAATTTCTCAGCTTACCTGATTAAAACTTGATTTAGGAAAAAAAAAAAGGGGGGGGGGGGGAGGGGAGTGAATGAAACGGGCGGGGGGAATGTGGGGGGGGGGGGGGGGGGGGGGGGGGTGACAGGCGGCGCTGCCAGCAACTTGCCCTGTCCTTTTCAGGATAAAGGAAAATCGGGGGGGAGGGGGGGGGGGGGGGGGGGGGGGGGCGCCTGTAATGACATCAAGTGTTGGCAACTTCACCCTCCCTCAATCACAGCCACCGTACATAGACTGGCCTGAAGTGGAGGCAGGGAGAGAGAGAGAGAGAGAGAGAGGGAGGGAGAGGAGAGGAGAGAGAGAGAGTTGTTAGGAAAGTGACGAGAGGGAAAAAAGGAAGAAAAGAGTGTGACGTAAAGGAGAGTAGTGGGCATGCAAGGTTGAGTCTGGATTTTCGATCCGTCTCGTTGTGGAGTATGAGCAGCTGGAAAAAACACGATTTGAAGAGCTGGAAAACTTTGTGTGTGTGTGTGGTGTGTGTGTGTTGGCTGTTTTGTTGTTGTTGGTTGGTTTTTAGTGTCGTTTTCTCCCCTCCCATCCCCTCTCCTCTCCTGGCTCCCTCCCCCCCCCCCCCTCCAACACACACACACACACACACACGCAACGCGCGCACACACACACACACACACAACACACACACACACACACACATTCTGACGACAAACTCAAGTGCAGGGGCTAGGTTTCTTGTGTCACACGAGTTCAATAGCGCTGCAAGAGGTTGCGTTGTGGGCGTGCCTGTTTCGCTCTTCTGTGTACATGCACACACACGCACTTGCCTTGGCTTAAGGCTGCGTCAGACCAATTGACGTCTAGGCTAGAGCACCAAGGTTACATCAAAATGTTGTTATGCTCTGCATAGTTACGCGGGGATTGTACTCAGTCGGGACAAGTTCCTAGCATAAACATTATCAATCTCCAAAATCCCTCGCGAAGTCGGAGTGTGGCTGCCCACGTGGCAGGGTGATCAAAAACGGTCACACACGTAAATGTTCTCATCCCAGCTGATGCATTTGTACCATAATGTTCAAGTACTTCGGCTGTTCGGGATGATCCCTGGAGTCTTTCAGCCAGGGTACGACAACAACAACAACAACAACAGCACACACGCACGCATATATACACATATTACACGCACTCGCGCGCTCGCTCTCCATCTCCACACACTCCTTACGGGCGTGGCGGCACCCTGCCTGTCAAGGTCGTCGGAGGGCTTGTCGTGGTCCGGTGATCCTTATAATATTAGGCTCGGCTGACACTGACAGTTAGTCCAACAGGTCTACTGCTGAAAAACAGCCTGGGGGGGACCCCCCCCCCCCCCCCCCCCCCCCCCCCCCCCCCCCCATTCTGCCAGAGGCCCTCCTAATTTAAAAAAAAATTGTAATTACTAGCGCTCCATAGGGATAGACGGGGGGTGTAGAAAATGCAGTCAAACGAATCACAAGACAAAAACACAACGCGTTTCGACCTCTTAGGTCTTCTTCAGGCAAGATACCAAACACAGTCAGGCCAACGAAAATGAACGAGCAGTCACTAATCTTCATCCACTTCAGCGCGCAAGATGGGGTTGAATGAAAACCTTTAAACATAAATAAATAAATAAATAAATAAACTTGCAAACGAATAGTGTGTGGAGATGATACAAGTGGCGTGACGTCGAGCACCCCTCAAAGGCTAAAAGTGGTTTGACCTGTACACCTCTCTGATATCCTATGGACACATCATCGTCTCTTTGGTTTGGTCCCTGGTCATGTCGAATTTCGAGGCAGTGGAGTGTTACATCAGCTTGCCCAGAATC
>JADBJO010001406.1:202500-205000 GCA_016801955.1 Conus betulinus | reverse complement strand
ACAAATTCACGTAAATTCAACAAGTAGGATGACAAATCCTGCGAGAGGACGTTACATAAAGGAGGGAACACGTCCACGTATTTATTTAGCCTACAATGACAAGTGTGGGGGAGATGACGTAATTTTCAGAGGGACAGCGTCACATCCTCTCCATGTCCATGATGTCAAGATTTCGGGAGAATAGGGATGACCTTCTAAGGCCCGTACGTAGCACAAAGACGTGTCGTGAAATACATACACCCTTTGTCGTGTTGTATTTCACGACACGTCTTTGTTCTACGTGTACTTGTGAAAGCTACGTGGCCACATGTTCTTCTTGTCACTGACCTGAATGTTATTTGTTGTCACCTGAAGACGACCCAGGAGGTCGAAATTTGCATTGTGTCTAGTCGTGTACTCTGTGTCCTTCACGGTAACTAAACCCCGTCTCTTTTCCAAATTTCGGCTCTGGCTGTTCGTGCGTCTGGACTGCTTTCACCTCAAGCCTGACAAACTGGGGAAGAGAACGGACAGTGAAAAACACACAATAGTTCTGCAGAAGAATGAAACAAAGATACTCCACAGAAAATTAAAGATCTAAAAAGAAGAAGAAGAAGAAGAAGAGATAAGCGACTGGTGAAGATGCCCGTTCACTTTTTTTTTTTTTTTTGCTAGTCACTGAAACTGCGTAAGATTAGGGTTGCATTCGACGTTTGTTTTAATTAACAGTGATTACTCTGGAAGCAAGATTTTCGGCAGACAACGGAAGTTCACTAAATAGAAAAGTGACCAGATAAAGTTCACAAGTCCAGACGAAAAGAAGCTGTCTGGATTTACATACAGTCTTTGGACGTTAAGAAATCGATTTTTTTTTTTTTTTAACCCCCTTCGCTGGCTGCTTTTGGGGTGCTGTTGGATTCTTTTTTGAACCCTTGGTGGCGAGAACACCACAGTATTATGGACTGTGGTGTGTGTCTCTATTTGACGCCAGGAGCACAGACACAACCAGCCCCGTGTGTCTTCCTGATGAGTCCGATCCAGCGGACGAAAGGCCTAGGAGCAGGCAATACAGATAGATCTGCCTTCGAGAGAGATTACGATGGTTCCCTCATGCAGCTAGTGAGAGTTTTCATATTCATAATGTATTTTTCTTAATTTCATGTTCCCATCTTCTTCTTCTTCAACCCCCCCCCCCGTCCAAATCTTTGCCAAGCCATTTCAGTGATGACAGAGGGGGGTTGTCGGCCTGCGCGTGTTTTCCCCCACTATTAGATTGATCGTCTTTGTATTTGTCTGACTTTATTCAGTTTAAAAGTCTGTGCCAGTCTTGAATAAAAGTTACTCTGTGTTAGGTTTTCTTATGGGAGCAAGAGTTACCCTACTCGTTTATTGTTTAGCGTTCCCTGCCTCATTTCATTTTCAACCGAGAAAAATTAAAAGTGAAGGGAGAGCGGAAAAAAAACAGCAACACTTTAAGAAAAAAAAAAAAGAAAAAATCCACAGCACACTGTATGTAGGACAACACCAACCTCGGACAAGAAGGGAGCTTTCGGGGGGTGGGGGTGGGGGTGGGGGATAGCCGTCTTCTCGCCCCGCGTTGCTGTTCACGTCTGTCCGTTGTCTCTCAGTGAGTGACCGTTCAGAATCTCGTGTATATTTTCGAGACGGTAGAACAATGTGAAGAAGGCTTAATGTAGTGACGCACGGATGCTGTGCAATGCAGGCGAGCCCAGCCGGAAGTGCGTGTGCCTCGCTTGGGAAGTGTTCATTGACGGTCAGGTACAGGAGCAGACGACACGTAGGTTCAGCGAGGGCGGACCGGCCAACTTATTGTGAGTTCAGGAGCAACGTCATGCTGACAGTGACACGAGTGACAAACCAGTGTTGCCAGTTCTTAGAGAGAGCGTTCATTAACCTCAGCACTGCGACAGGACAGGACAGCCGTTTAAACGGTTATGACGGCATTGACAGTACTATCTTGAGGCCGTGAGACTCGAATAGGGTGACAAACCCCGGCTGGGAACTTGGTAAGTTGGTGCCGTTGAAGGGTTTTTGGAAAGAATCCTGACTAAACCCCCCTAAGCCAAGTGTGCGGACTGACCCGGTAAGCCAGCGTGCGTTTGTGTGAATGTGCAAGTGCTTAATAAGTATGTACAAGCGGACGTCACACCAAAGCGTGGGGTAAACACTTGAGATGTATGGCGTTCGTGCCTGGCCTGGGTTAGCGTGTGTTTTCTTTTTACCAGAAGCTGGAAGGAATTACGGGAGGGAGGGACAGAAGGGGGAATAAGAAGAGACGGGATCGGGGGGTGTGTGAAGAAAGAGAGCAGTCATCATCATCATCATCATCATCCAGTTGACGTCCTCAGTCATCATGTGACTATTCTGACGTTTTTGAATGTGGGTTGACGCAGCAAAAAAAAAAAAAAGCAAAAAAAAAAAAAAAAAGCAGAGGTTTAATGAGGTTTAATTTCTGAAGTCAGATTGAGTTGTGACAGGAAAACACCATGACAAATTTCTA
>JADBJO010001406.1:132500-197500 GCA_016801955.1 Conus betulinus | reverse complement strand
CCCTCGCCATCAGCTCCACCTCCAAGGCAGCCCTGCCCGTGGAGGACACAGACATTGTGTGCCAGTGGAAAGGTTGTGGAAGTGTTGTTAGCCCAGCAGGCCTCTTAGAGCACCTCCGGATTCAGCACGTGGATACCCAGAAGGACGGGGAGAAGTTTGTGTGTGAGTGGGAGAGTTGCAAGGTGGCGGGGAAAGCCTCGTGCTCCATGTCCTGGCTGGAGCGCCACGTGGTGGGCCACGGGGGGCAGAAACCCTACGCCTGCATCGTGCCGGACTGTGGTCAGCGCTTTCCCTCCGGCGCCGCCTTGCATCGTCACGTTCTTCGGCACCTTCCCCCAGAGGGACAGTCTTGCAACGGCCGCTCCAATCGATCACGGGGGGAGGAAACCTCGACTCGAATTGTGCGCAGGAAAAGCAAGTTGAAGAGGAGACGACCGCACCGCAGTGTGGTGAGTTGAAAAGTTTCAGCTTAGAATGCACAAAGATTTTTGTCGCTGGTGGTGGTGGTGGTGTTAGAATGCACAGACAACTGTAGTGCGGTGAGTGAAAGTTTTCAGCTTCGGGGGGGGGGGGGGGGGGGGGGGGGGGGTGGTGGTGTTGTTGAATGCACAAATTTTTTTTGGTTGGTTTTGTTGACGGTGAAAAAAAATGTTTTAAAGATCTGGCTCAGGTATTGTCATATACTCTTATGATACAAACATTCTGTCCAATATCTGTTATGCAAATACTGCTTTGCATTCAGTCAGATCATATTATAACAACTCAGATGAGCTTTGTGCTCTGGAAACATTGACACTGTAAACCTTTCAAGGTTTAACTTTACATAAAATTTTCAGTGAATTGATTTTTTGTTTTTTTTTTTTCATTTTCATATTTACACTTGACCGGCTACTTATTGCGATATGGGGTCTATTTATCAAACAGGTCAATAAAACATTCTTGAGTAGTGGTCCGATTAAAACTTCTACCTTCTCATTGAATACTCTCATCAACATTGGTGAGTAGTGGTCTGTTGAATTAATAGTTTCTGCACTCTCATTGAATACTCTCATCGAAAATGCCAGAAACACTTCCAGTCATTCTGCGAGAGTCTAAGGTATTCACATGTCCTGAGTCAAGTTTAGACTTGACAGGCAGCTCTGAATGTACAGCTTTTGAGTGGAACTGAATGCATGGAACAGTAAACATTGGTCACACAAGTTTTCTTTCACGATTTTGGCAGAAACTGAAGGCTTCGTAAGTGCATCATCAAGATGGCATGCCCTCTTTCTATGCCTGAAACCAGAATCCCAGCTGTTGCAATACTAAGAAAATGCATTGCTGGAGTAGTGGAGAATTTTTTTTTTTTTCATGACCACCATTATCAGGAAAAGCAAATCTTGGTCTTTACAGCATCGAACACAAAGAATTCCACTATCAGTGCAACAGCTGCTGAAAATATTGACTTGAATACCACGATCATAATAGAATAGCCCAAAAACCAACAAGAGGTATTTAGTTTGGAGTGTGTTTGCGTTCAGGGTTCAGGTGCGGGGTTGGAAACGATTAAATAAACATGGGATTTATTCACAGCAGCCAACAGGTTGGGAAAAATTGTAGAAAAAAATGACTGCATGAAACAGGGGCACCAAATAAATAGACTGGTATAAGGTTGATGAAGAAAGAAGACATCCTGACATGCATGAAACAGGGGCACAAAAGAGATTGATATGGGGTTGATGAAGAAAGAAGACATCCTCAAATGCATGAAATGGGGGCGCAAAAGAGATTGATATGGGGTTGATGAAGAAAGAAGACATCCTGACATGCATGAAATGGGGGCGCAAAAGAGATTGATATGAGGTTGATGAAGAAAGAAGACACCCTGACATGACATCATGAAACAGGGGCACAAAAGAGATTGATATGGGGTTGATGAAGAAAGAAGACATCCTCAAATGCATGAAATGGGGGCGCAAAAGAGATTGATATGGGGTTGATGAAGAAGAGAAGACATCCTGACATGCATGAAATGGGGGCGCAAAAGAGATTGATATGGGGTTGATGAAGAAAGAAGACATCCTCAAATGCATGAAATGGGGGCGCAAAAAAGATTGATTGATATGAGGTTGATGAAGAAAGAAGACATCCTGAATGATGATGGTTGTGTGACTGAAGAAGCCAAAGGAAAGGAGATGCATGAAGAGTGGGAAAACTGGCCTCCGACTTGTCATCCTCCAGTCCGACAAAAAAAAAAACAGACTGCGTTCAGAGACATGCTATGACTGCAGTCACCACTAGAAGGTTTTGGGCGAAAAGGGTTGTGAGGTGACAAAAAAACAGACTATGTTCAGAGACATGCTATAACTGCGGTCACCGCTAGAAGGTTTTGTTGAAGGGTAGGGAGGTGACAAAAAAAAACAGACTGTGCTCAGAGACATGCTATGACCTCAGTCACCGCTAGAAGGTTTTGTTGAAGGGTAGTGAGGTGACAAAAAATACAGACTGTGTTCAGAGACATGCTATGACCGCAGTCACCACTAGAAGGTTTGTTTGAAGGGTAGTGAGGCGACAAAAAAAAACTGTGTTCATAGACATGCTATGACTGCAGTCACCACTGGAAGGTTTTGGTGAAGGGTAGTGAGGCGACAAAAAAAACAGTGTTCATAGACATGCTATGACTGCAGTCACCGATAGAAGGTTTTGTTGAAGGGTAGTGAGGCTAAGAGTGCTTGGATTGTCAAGGCATATAATTATTTAATTTGATGGTGTCGGCATCATGTCTTGTGAACATGGATTGAATTGCATAGCTAAACACCTTACGGTCTACAAAACCACAAGCACTGAAGTAGCCAGGCACACAAGCCCCTCATGAATTTAGGCTGGCATTATTGATGAAGTTTCAATGGAGAACTGTCTTTCTTGTGTATCAAAATCCTTTGCAGTCCTACACAAGTTTGTTCTGTTCAGATTTTCACCAACAGCCTTTCCCACCTGACATCCCGTAGACACGGCAGCCAGAGTAGGTTTTTGTTTGTGTGCCTCCTTCAGTAAACCTTTTCACAGATGACAGGTCCACCAGGCCTGTGGAGAGCCATGACATTTTTCTGGCTGTTTTCCCTCTGCGGGGCCTATTGTAGACCCTGTTCATTGAGCCAGCTATTGGTACATGGCTTACAAAAGTCCTCATTCCTTCGAGTGATTATTCGCTGATCAGATTGAAAAGTTCATTTGAACTTTTTTGTTTGGAACCTTTGTTTTTGCAGCGCATTGCCAGCCAGAAAATTAGAAATGAGAGGAAGAAAATTGAAAGCAGCACCCCCCCCCCCCCCCCCTTTCCCATTCTGTGTGTGTGGTGTTGTGCATCATATACATAACTACTTGCCTGTACCTGCTGTCAGTAGTAATGATATCAACCCCATTGAGTAGCATCCAGTTTGTCAGGCTGATGCTAGACCTTGAAACTCGACTAAACACAGCCATGTTCTGCTAGCAGAAGTGTGAGCTGAGCCCGCGTCATACCGAAACCCCATGCCTATCAGTTAGCAATAAAATGGTTTAGCCTCCCCTTTCCCCTTCTCCTCTCATCCTTCCCTCCTACCTCCCCCCACCTCCACCACTCTATCCCCCCTCCCAACCCCACCCCCAATCATTCCCTCCAGCCTCCCCCTCCCCATCCCCTCAAATTAAATATTATTTACAATAAGGTAGAATTTGTGGGTGGGGGATAAGCTTGTTTGTGTGTGGGTGTGGGTATGTGTGAATGTGTGGTTATCTCTCTGTCTGAATTTCTGTCAGTAAATCATCTCAGGAGTAAAATAATATTGAATACATGAATGTAATCAGGCAGCTGTAAGTACTACTAGCTTAATTGAAAGACTTGCTTTCTTTGTTGGTTGGTTGCTTTTTGTTTTGGTTCTTTTGTTTTGAAGGATCTCTTGATCATGAATGTTCAACTAGAATCTAACATGATTATGAATTCCATGAAAACCTACTGCATCATGGATTTATAAAGTCTTTAAGAGTTATCAGTTCATGAAACCATAACATCACTGTGATCATTTGTAGTTGAAATTTCGTAAAGGTTTCAAGTAATTGTCATTAGATTTTTTTTTTTTTTTTTTTGAAGAGTTGTGTACCATCATTGTGTGACAAATGGAGTTTTCATAAAGTGCTTTTAGAAGAATGCAGGATCGTCCTAGGAAAGTAAGGATGATCATATTAGTAGTACAGGCAGTGTGTGTGGATTTTCTTTTTTCCCCCGACACAGGTCACAGAAATTGCTGTTTTGTTTGTTGTTGTGTGTGTGTGTGTGTGTGTGTGTGTGTGTGTGTGTGTGTGTGTGTGTGTGTGTGTGTGTGTGTGTGAGGAGAAATTCCTTTTTGGTTATCACGGAATTTATTTTGACACTGTTGTATATTCTTAGTAAGACAATGTTGTATGCTTGCCTCAGATGGTTTTTCACTGATTCCATAACACTTCTTTAAGAAGTATCAGGCTCATATGATGATGATGATCAGTCTGTTTAGAAAATCCAGAGTCTGAGTGTGTGCTGCTTCCTTGCCAGACATTGTATTGCCTGCAGAGCGATGTGTATTATTGGAATGGATTGGGAGGAGAGGGTGGTGGGGGTGGAGTGGAGCGGAGCTGTGGGTGGGAGGTGCACATGACAGTGTAAAGAGGGCTGATCTGACAGTCCATATTTGAGATTACAGAGCTGAATTTAGGTGCATCCTGAGAAAAGCAAGTTCATTGGGGGGGGGGGGGGGGGGGGGGGGGTAGGAAGGAGCTGGAATGGTCATGGACTGTTATCTTTCACTCCCCTCCAAACCAACACCCTCCACTCAGCCTCCACCCATCCACCCACCCACCCCCCAACATCCCCCTGCTGCTGTCTTTTTGGAGGTGTCTGGCATCCTTGACTGATTTCCCTTTCATGTCTGTTTTGAAAACTTTTATTCATGTTGCTGTCGAACCTGTTTTGAGAATTTAGAATAACAACAAACTAAACCAAACCAAACCGAAACAAAACAAAAACAAAAGAGAGAGAGAGCATTCAACACCCATCTTGCGCTGAATTGGATGAAGATATGTGGTTGCTCATTCATTTTCATTGTCCTGAGTGTTTTTTATCTTGCCTGAAGAAGACCTAAGAGGTTGAAACACGTTGTGTTTTTTTTCCTTGTGATTCGTTTGTTTACTTTTTTTGGCGGTGCATTATCACTAACACTTCAGATTGTTTTACATTTCCACCTGCGGTTGGGTTACTTTGCAAAGATCAAGATCAAAGAGAGAGAGACACACACACACACACACACACACACACACACACACACACACACACACACACACACACACACACACAGATAGAATAAGAATACTGATCATCAGTCTATTGATTATTGAAAATGTAAGGAAATCTTGCCACTGTACCAGCCATCAATTCCATTGTATAGGGCTTTTTTTGAAAAATTTTTTCTTTTCAAACTCTGCTAGCTCAGCCATGGAGTGAGTGAAGAGAAAGTAGGTAATATATGGGGAGGAGTATTTTAAATCTGAATAACACATTTGTAAACGGTAATCAGTGACTGGATTTTGACAGGACTGGCTGGAATACAAGTGTTCTTTTCCCTAGATCATGTGACATTTCCTCAGAGGCATTGTTGCCAGACCCACCAACACCTCTGTCTGTCTGTTGCACCCCCCCCCCCCCCCCTCTCTCTCTCTCTCTCTGTCTCATGTGTTTGTGTGGCAATTTCACAAAAATGTCATGCGGCCCATTTGTTTTGCTCAGCTCGCATTGTAGATGTGGGCAGCACCACTTTGAAAAACGTGTTGCTTGATCACTATTGAGAAATTATTATTACACAGATAGTAATGATAACTAAGAATAGATCTAGTATAAAATAATAATGCAATGAACAAAAATGATAAAAACAAAAAAAATCTGATAATGCAATGAACAGACCTTGCAAAGGGTTTGTTTTTCATTGAACTCCATTTAGATTTTGTTTCATTTCTGCATTCATTGATTCATTATGTTCCCATGGCAACACTTTCTTCCCTTCGCCAATCATTCTGATTCCACCCATCAGCCATATATCTTTTTTTTTTTTTTTTTTTTTTTTTTTTTTTTTTTTTTTCCAACTGATGTAGTCATTATAGATTACGGCTGGGTGGGGAAGAAAGCATATAAATATATATATATGTGATAAATCCCATTACCGTAGAAAAATGAAAATTTGTTGGTTCGCTTGTTCGTTTGTTTTCTCTCTTGGTCTGTCTGGCTCTCTGTCTCACTGTTTTCTTGTTCGTTCTTTCTCTCTCTCTCTCTCTCTCTCTCTCTCTCTCTCTCTCTCTCTCTCTCTCTCTCTCTCTCTCTCTCTCTGATTCTGTCTCCCTATGTGTGTGTGTGTGTGTGTGTCACCTTTGTCCATACTGAGAGAGAGCACAGCTCATGAATATAATAAAACCTTTTTACCAGACTTAGAAGCCACAAGGTAGGGGGGAGTAGTAGAGAGGGCAATGGCAGGTGTGCCCCCAGCCCCCCCCCCTCCCCCCCCCCCTCACCACCCACCACCCACCAAAAACTTCAGGGGTAGTAGGGGGGGGGGGTGGAGGGGGGGGGGGGGACTAAATAACAGGTTATCCTGTTACCTGGTTCTCTCCTCACTGCGCCCTGCTTACTGGGCCCCTGCCTGTGGTGGTGGTGGTGAGCTCCCGGGTCTTTGTCCGCCTCCATGGGTGACAGGCTGCATGGCCTGATTGCCCTAATCTTTTGTGTCCCTGCTCCCCCAGCTCATTGTTAGTAGCTCATGAGGTTGCGTGCAGGGGGGGGGTGGGGGGGGGGGGTGGGGGGGAAGGATGCAGGGCTGTGATTTCAGAGTTTGTTTTGGTTTTTCTTTAAAAAAAAAAAAAAAAAAAAAAAAAAAGAGAGAGAGAGAGAGAGACTTGGACATTTTTTTCATAAAAACCATAGCCTCTTGAGAGAGCACAGAGAGAGAGAGAGATTTTATTTCGTAAAGGCCATAGCCCCTTGAGAGAGAGAGAGAGAGAGAGAGAGAGAGAGAGATTTTTCATACAGGCCATAGCCTCTTTGAGAGAGAGAGAGGGAGATTTTATATAAAGGCCATAACCCTGAGAGAGAGAGAGAGAGAGAGAGAGAAGGCAGTTTATGTCAGCAAGAGTTCTACTTCAAGCAGTTTATGTCGGCATAACAGTTACTGTGGTAAAAACAAACTGAAAAAAAAGTAATGGTGTTCATTAAAAAACATGTGTTTCAAACTTGGAAATGAATTTTAAATTCAATGTCATATACAGTTTACCAGTTTCCAGCAGATCACTACATCATGACTGATTTATTCTTCACGCACCATTCCTTATGATGGCCAGAATGCTGACTGTTCTGTCACTGTGTATGAATTATGTTAAAAGAAAAAAAAATCAGTACAAAAGAGAGAAATGTATCGCAGATTAGAGGGTTAGGAGAGGGGGGAGGGGGTAGCCCTTTTCTCATGATAGTGCATGGATTTTATGAGCAGACTGATTCTTTCACTCCAAACGACTGGCTGATTCTAGCATACTGTAACAGAGACCGGTTCTGAACGTTTTGAAAAAAAAGTGTGAGGACTGAGGGCTTCATGGCCTACACTTTCTTCCTTAGTATGTCTTTCAGCCCTAAAACAAAGCGAAACAGAAAAAACAAACAAACAAAAACAGAAAAAAAATATTTCCAAATTCCAGTTAACTGACCAAGCGTAAATTTTGGTGCCGACCCTAAACTTTTCTGTTCACTGCTGGAAAACTGCAAAGTTAAAGAACAATTGTAAAGTGAGATAATTAAAAGGAATGATTTCCAGTGCACTTGGTGAGTTTTAATGAAAAGGTGATACTAGAAATAAATTTCTGACTGTCGCCCCACCCTCCCCCCACACCCCCATCCTTACCATTACCCTCGCTTTCTAATCCACCTCTACTGCCACTCCCATGGTTTTCACTCTCTCTCTCCACATTCACCCAAGCGTGCGCACGCGCGCGCGCGCGCGCACACACACACACACACACACACTCTCTGTTTTACGAAGGCACACAAAACTGAGACACCAATACTACATATATATACCTACATAAATATATACCAACAATGGACTAAAGAACATTACTACACGTAAGAGTCCAACAGATCTGAAAAATAAGAAGCTTTCCTCAACCTGTCAAAAAATGGAAAAAATTGATTTGAAAAAAAAAAAAGGAAAAAAAAATAATAAACAGGTGAATGAATGCACAAATAGATAAGAAAGTAGTAAATGAAAGGTAAATAAAATGCAAGGAAAATGACCAGTCGCTGTGGCGAAGTGGTTAGCGTCACGGACTCCCGGCTGGGAGGTCGTGGGTTTGAATCCCATCAGAGTCATGTGGGTTTTTCTGCCCCGACCGGCTCCTACCCAGTTGAGTTTGCTGCGGACTCGGTTGGGAAGACTGGGACCACACAGTCGAGTTTCATCCACTTAATGGATGCGTTTCTGAGAGTGTTGCTCAAATTGCCCTGACCAGGCCTGGTTGACGCCGGGAGATATTATGAAAGGTATGAAAGGAGCGTAGAGTACAGCCCTTTCATGTAGTCTCAGACCGAAATGGAAATCCGTAACATCATCATAATCATCCTCATTCTCTTCGATCAGCATAAAAAAAAGATGTCTCAATTCTGTAGCCCTTTATGCCTTGCTCTCATGGTGACCTCAGTTTCAATGTCCTCTCCATGTCTGTGGTCTTGGTTTGGTTCCGTCTGGGTCACCGGTATCGGCGAGTCCATGGGGGGCTGTCGTTGGACGGATGTGGTGGCGCCCTCTGGAGGGAGAGCTCACTCATGCCGGCTCCGTGACTAAGCAATTGTTGTCGTCAGTAGGGGGCTTAGTAGGTAGTGTCCTGCGTATGTTAGATCAGAACAGACGCCACTGAACACCACCAAAGTGACTTGGCAGCAGTGCAGTGTCTCCTCCGGTGGGTTACCTCTTGATGACTTGACATTGACTGTTCCCTGTGGATTGCCAGTGCCGGGGCTGTGGCGGGGCTGACCAGGCTGTGGCTGTGGACGGGGTGTGTGAAATGAGCAGCGTGGGTGCAATGCCTCTGAAGTGGCGCAGAGGTTGGGACAGCCAAAAAAAAAAAAAAAAGTTAAAAAAAAAAAAAAAAAGTGGCATATGCCAGCACCTGAAAATGAAAAGCTTTGTGTTATCTGCAAAAAGAAAATTAAAACAAAATTTTAGAAGTAAGAGAATGAAAATAAATCAAGTAAATCGTGAAATAAAGAAAAATGAATATGATTTATTGCTGAATAGTAGATTTAAGTAAATGAAGAATAAATGAAGTACAAAGAAAATGTCACATGTGACTATTCGAGCATGCACACACATATATGCATAGGCATGCACTTTCATGCATACAGGCACATGCGCGCGCGCGCGCGCACACACACACACACACACACACACACACACACACACACACACACACACACACACAATAGAAGCACACAAACCACCCCACACCCCATCAAACAACTCGTAAACATTCACACGCTGCACAAACACTCATAAACTATGGCATTTTTACACTCATGTTAGGAATAGAGATTTTTTTTTGTCATTGTGTATGTGTGAGAAAGAGAGAGAGAGAGAGAGAGAGAGAGAGAGAGTGTGTGTGTGTTCATTTGTTTGTTTGTGAGAACTGTACAGCTTTGTCATTCATAACTAAACTGGTGATATTATTTGGTCCTTCATCTTATTTCTTCCAAGTGAAATTTTTCAGTTTGTCAACTACAGTTGTGTGTGTGTTGTGTTACTTAGGCAGCAGATATTTTTGCTGCTCTTGCCATGGTTTATTTCAAGGAATTTCCATCCCAGATTTCTGTAATTACAGTTTCATCAACAGAAAGTGATCTAAGTAAGGTGGATCATGCATCATCCTTGTATCATATTTTAGAACAGGTTTAGACAGCAGCCATTTTGCTTCTGCTGTAAAAAGGTTGTGTTTTCTTTTTTCTTTTCTTTTAGATAGCCATTTTGCTTCTGCTGTAAAAGGTTGTGTTTTCTTTTTCTTTTCTTTTAGATTGCCATTTTGCTTCTGCTGTAAAAGGTTGTGTTTTTTTTTTTCTTTTCTTTTACTTAGAGTTAGACAGCCATTTTGCTTCTGCTGTAAAAGGTTTTGTTTTCTTTTTCTTTTCTTTTAGATAGCCATTTTGCTTCTGCTGTAAAAGGTTGTGTTTTCTTTTTTTCTTTTCTTTTAGATAGCCATTTTGCTTCTGCTGTAAAAGGTTGTGTTTTCTTTTTTTTTCTTTTAGACAGCCATTTTGCTTCTGCTGTAAAAGGTTGTGTGTTTTTTTTTCTTTTCTTGTAGACAGCCATTTTGCTTCTGCTGTAAAAGGTTTTTTGTTTTTCTTTTTCTTTTCTTTTAGATAACCATTTTGCTTCTGCTGTAAAAGGTTTGTGTTTTCTTTTTTCTTTTCTTTTAGACAGCCATTTTGCTTCTGCTGTAAAAGGTTGTGTTTTTTCTTTTTCTTTTCTTGTAGACAGCCATTTTGCTTCTGCTGTAAAAGGTTTTTTTGTTTTTTTTTTCTTTTCTTTTAGACAGCCATTTTGCTTCTGCTGTAAAAGGTTTTTTGTTTTCTTTTCTTTTAGATAACCATTTTGCTTCTGCTGTAAAAGGTTTTGTTTTCTTTTTGTTTTCTTTTAGACAGCTATTTTGCTTCTGCTGTAAAAGGTTGTGTTTCTTTTTCTTTTCTTTTAGATAGCCATTTTGCTAGTGCTGTATAAGGTTTTGTTTTCTTTTTCTTTTTCTTTTAGACAGCCATTTTGCTTCTGCTTAAAAGGTTTTGTTTTCTTTTTTTTTTCTTTATGTTTTAAGTACTGGAACATTTGGATGAGCAGCTTATGACTGACCTACTTTCAGTGCTCAAATCAGTCTTGAAGCAAACGATTTTCCAGTGGTTTCTCAGTTTGAATTTAAACATGGGTAAGATTTTGGCTGTAGAAATGAAAGTTGGTAATAAATTGCAAAGAGTAAGTAGAGTAAAATTGTGCAAGTTTGTTCGGGCAAAAGGTTTTATTTTCATAGAATGACTTCTTGTTGTCATAGTACTTAAAGTAAACAGATCAGGGTAAAAAAAAAAAAAAAAAAAGGGGGGGGGGGGGGGGGGGGGGGGGGGGGGGGGGGGGGGGGGGGGGGGACATCATGATATCCATGCAGAATTTTAAAAGTGTTGCATCACCTCAAGCTCTTCTATATTCAAGGCTGGGCAATCTTTTTTAATGATTTTAGGCATTCTTTAAGTTGTTCAAACCATTGGCTTTTTGTCCGTCTTTCTCAGCACATTTTCTGCAAGCACAAAATGCTTCCTCAGATCAGGGGACCACACTACATAACTATATTCAAGTACTGGTCTGACAAGAGACGTAAAATGGACCATTACATATCCTTGGTTTGAAACTGAATGTGGGGTGCAGTTGCCCCTGCTAAGTTACTTTTCTTTTTTGACAGTAGCAGTGATTTGTTGTTCAAAATTAAGATTGTTGTCAGTTCTGACCCTTGAGGTGCAGATGTTGTCAGTCCTGACCTCCAGTATTCTCCACCTCAGTAGGTTGTAATTCTCAGCCAACAATTTCACATTTATAGCTGGAATTATTGGTTTAGCAATATGCAAGATTTTACAGTTTTAATGATTACATTTCATTGGTCACTGATATGTCCCCAATAACCACGAATATGGAAAACGCGAATGTCACTACGCCAGAGAGCTCTGCACTTCCAAATCGACGCGCAGCTCCAAGCGATGATGGCATGTCCTTCTCATTTGCATGTGACTTTGAAGCCATCAACCAACATGACTTCAGTGACACTTGTGTACTCGTGTCAGTGTCCGTAAGAGCTTCTAGGTGATAAGACGCAGATCTCACTGACTTGCCTAACCCAGGAGCAGGTCTTGATCTCAGTGATGAGACTGGTAGAAGTTGAGCAACCAGGCAGACCGACCCAAGATGGCAGATGGCCCATAATTGGGAGGAGCTTGCAATAGAACAGCCCCCCCCCCCCCCCCCCCCCCCCCCCCCCCCCCCCCCCCCCAAAAAAAAAAAAAAAAAAAAAAAAAAAACCAGGCAGCACCAAGGGAAGGTCAAGGTCGGAAGGTGTTGACAGCTGTTCGCAAGACAGTGGTTGAGAAAGGGAAGAGGAAAAGGCAGGTCAGCAGCCTGACCGGTCGCAAGACAGTGGTTGAGAAAGGGAAGAGGAAAAGGCAGGTCAGCCTGACCGGTCGCGGATCAGTGTCTTCTCCAAACAGGATCACCTGAACTGGGTCACAGGAAAAGCAAAGTGGGTCATGACAAAAGAATGGTGTGTCCTGGCTTTTTACCTGCCAGTCACTTTCTTTCGTAATCCTGGTAAAATTTAACCTTAAATACTGCTCTGTTCGTAATACTGGTAAGCTTAACCTTAATACTACTCAGTTCGTAATACTGGTAAAGCTTAACGTTGAATACTGGTCTGTTCGTAATACTGGTAAAGCTTAACCATAATACTGCTCTGTTTGTAATAAACTTAACCTTTAATACTGCTCCGTTCGTAAAACTGGTAAAGCTTAGCCTTAATACTGCTCTGTTCCTAATACTGGTAGAACTTAACCTTAAATACTACTCTGTTCGTAATACTGGTAGAACTTAACCTTAATACTGCTCTGTTCGTAATACTGGTAAAACTTAACCTTAATACTGCTCTGTTCATAATACTGGTAAAACTTAACCTTAAATACGGCTCTGTTCCTAATACTGGTAAACTTAACCTTAAATACTACTCTGTTCGTAATACTGGTTAAACTTAACCTTAATACTGCTGTGTTCGTAATACTGGTAAAGCTTAACCTTAATACTGTTCTGTTCGTAATACTGGTAAAACTTAACCTTAATACTGCTCTGTTCATAATACTGGTAAAACTTAACTTTAATACTGCTCTGTTCATAATACTGGTAAAGCTTAACCTTAATACTGCTGTTCGTAATACTGGTAAAGCTTAACCTTAATACTGTTCTGTTCGTAATACTGGTAAAACTTAACGTTAATACTGCGCTGTTCGTAATACTGGTAAAGCTTAACCTTAATACTGCTATGTTCGTAATACAGGTAAAGCTTAACCTTAATACTGCCGTGTTCGTAATACAGGTAAAGCTTAACCTTAATGCTGCTGTGTTTTGTAATACTGGTAAAACTTAACCTTAATACTGCTGTGTTCGTAATACTGGTAAAACTTAACCTTAATACTGCTGTGTTCGTAATACTGGTAAAACTTAACCTTAATACTGCTGTGTTCGTAATGTTGGTAAAGCGTAACCTTAGTACTGCTCTGTTCGTAATACTGGTAAAGCTTAACCTTAATGTTGCTCTAGGTTCGTAATACCGGTAAAGCTTAACCTTAATACTGCTCTGTTCGTAATACCGGTAAAGCTTAACCTTAATATGGCTTTGTTCGTAATACTGGTTAAACTTAACCCTTAATACTACTCTGTTCGTAATAACTAGTACTGGTAAAACTTAACCTTAATGCTGCTCTATTCGTAATACTGGTAAAGCTCAACCTTAATGCTGCATTGTTCATATAATACTGGTAAAGCTTAACCTTAATACTGTTCTGTTCGTAATACTGGTAAAACTTAACCTTAATGCTGCTCTGTTTGTAATACTGGTAAAGCTTAACCTTGATACTGCTCTCTGTTCGTAATACTGGTAAAGCTTTACCTTAATACTGCTCTGTTTGTAATACTGGTAAAGCTTAACCTTAATACTGCTCTGCTTATCGAAGATGTTCGAACCAGTTGGGGAAACAGGATTAGTTGTGGACAAGACGAGCTCAGGCAGTAGCAGTATACAGGGTAGTAGTAGTTAGGGATCCATTATACATTCAAAAAATCTTCGTTTGGTTATGGGGCTGCGCTGCTATGGAAACAACTTTATTTCATCAGCAGTCACAGCAGAACAGCTTATCCAAACACGTAACTGATCAGCAGAAATTGTAGCAGACATGGCAGATACAACAAAAAGAAAAACATGTATATGAAAAACAAAAATGCGCATCTGATGCAACAGCTGTTCACCATCCTTGCATGCATGTACATGTGTGTGTGTGTGAGCATGAGAGAGAGAGAGAGAGAGAGAGAGAGAGAGAGAGTCAACACTTGAATGTATTTGTATATGTTGAGGGGAAGGATGAGGTGTGGGGGTAGGATAGGGGAGAAGAGCGTAGGGGGTGAGGTGGAATTTAAAGGGTGGCCATAATAATGATGTCAGCATGTATACTATGAGTGCCACCTTATCTACTCTGGTGTCTGAGGGTGCAGCGTCTGTGGGGTATATATATCCTTGTATTACCTTATCCTTAATGACTTCCCCCCTGTATTATTTTTTGATATGTAATGATGTCATAACCCACTTTCTTTTTGTCTCTTTCTTATGGTATTTGTAAGCACATAGTGCTTTGTTTAGATTAAGTGCGGACAGATGCACATGATGATGAAGATGATGAATGTATCCAGTCGCAGAGGTCTCTAACAATAGAGCTGCCATTGTACTGTAAGAGACCTTTATATCTGGATTTCTGATCTAAGATAGGCATGATGAAGAATTGCAGCTTGCCTAGGGGGCAGTTTGCAGCATGTATTGTGGGTATGGGAGGCTTCTTGCGTGTGTGCACCCGCGTGCGCGCAGCGCGCACACACGCACACACACACACACACGCATGCATGCACGCATGCACACACACACACACACACACACACACACACACACACACACACACACACACACACACACATACACACACACACACACACACACACACACACACACACACACACACACACACACAGAGAGTACATGAAAACAAACTCTGAAATAAGTTGAGTTTTCAGTAGGATACAGACCTGTGCAATTGTTTTGGGGTTCTTTGTTAACATAGTTTGAATGGATTTGTGTGAATGTGCTCAGAGTGAGAGAATCTGTGTGTGTGTGTGTGTGTGTGTGTGTGTGTGTGTGTGTGTGTGTGTGTGTGCGCCAGCATGTGTGTGTGCATGCATGTGTGTGTGCATGTGTACGTGCGTGTGTGTGTGTGAATGTGCATGCGTGTGTCTCTATGTATGTATATATATACACAGAGAGAAAAGAAAACCAGACACACATACATATATGTGTGTGTGTGTCTGGTTTTTTTTTTTTCTCTCTTTCTCCATCTAAGCATATACACACTTTGTAATTTTGTTTGCTGCATGCACCTTCACTAAAATGTCCCTGATCGACTGTGGCACATTGTAATTCCAGCCATTTACATTGTAAAATTCCACATGACAGGAAAGGATGAAATACAGCTTTAGAGAGGAAGCTGAAGCTGATATGTAGCAGCTTCTCATATTTTTTTTTCTCGTATCAATAATCTGTAAGCAATCTTATGAGTAAGAGCAGTGCATACTTTGGTATGTTAAAATACAGATGGGATACATGTATGCCTCTGACTCATCAGATATATATCTCTTTCTGTCTTACCTGAAGTTCACATTGTGTGTGTGTGTGTGTGTGTGTGTGTGTGTGTGTGTGTGTGTGTGTGTGTGTGTGTGAGTGAGTGAGTGTGTGTGTGTGTGTGTGTGTGTGTGTGTGTGTGTGTTTGTGTGTGTGTGTGTGTGTGTGTGTGTGTGTGTGTTGTGCTGTCTCATCTTGTACACCACTTCATTGCCATTACCGGTACCTCCAGGCCTGTTCATTCATCCTCCCTGTCCGCAGCCAGCCCCCACTGGTAATCTGTCGTCAAGCTGTCAAGAAGCAACCCACTGGAAGAGCCCCTTCACTTCACTGCTGCCCACTGTCCTTGGTGATTTTCAGTGGTGCATGTTCTGATCCAGCATTGGCAGAACACCCATCTGTCAGAGCCCCCTGTTGACAGCAATAACTGCCCAGAGACAGGGGTCAGGGCACTGTCAAGGCCATGACCTGTCAGCAAGGAGAGTCAGAGTCACTGTCAAGGCCATGACC
The DNA here is from genome assembly GCA_016801955.1 of Conus betulinus. NCBI lineage: Eukaryota > Metazoa > Mollusca > Gastropoda > Neogastropoda > Conidae > Conus > Conus betulinus. The sequence goes on along the minus strand of JADBJO010001406.1, from coordinate 181,462 downwards.
TGCCAGCTAGGAGTCAGGTCACTGTCAAGGCAGTGACCTGCCAGCAGGGGGGTCAGGGGTCACTGTCAAGGCCTTGACCTGCCAGCTAGGAATTGGGTCACTGTCAAGGCTGTGACCTGCTAGCTGAGGGGTCAGGGGTCACTGTCATCGCAATGACCTGCCAGCTAGGAGTCGAGGGTCACTGTCAAGGCCACAACCTCCCAAGTGGGAATCAGGGTCACTGTCAAGGCCATGACCTGCCAGTGAGAGTCAGGGGTCACTGTCAAGGCCATGACCTGCCAGGTGGGAGTCAGGATCACTGTCAAGGCCATGACCTGCCAGTTAGGAGTTGGGGTCACTGTCAAGGTCATGACCTGCCATTTGGGAGTCAGGGTCACTGTCAAGGCCGTGATCTGCCTGTTGGGAGTTGGGGGTCACTGTCAAGGCTATGACCTGCCAATGGGGAGTCGGGGTCACTGTCAAGGCCATGACCTGCCAGTTGGGAGTCGGGGTCACTGTCAAGGCCATGACCTGCCCGTTGGGAGTCGGGGTCACTGTCAAGATGACGACCTGGCAGCTGGGAGTCAGGAACACTACAATCACTGCACTGTGGCAGCTTGTTCATTCTGCAAATTTAGCTACATATGATAAAAATTACAGAATTTCAGAATATGCAATCATATCAGTATGCAAAAATGTATATTAGCCTAAACTGTGAAATGGAAAAAGAAAGGCGTAATGATGCTGAACTAGGGCGAGAGTTCTCTCATGAACATAGCATGTATAATAGGCATTCCTTGTCATGATTGTCACAGAAGGATTATTTTCTTTCCCTATCATGGGAGAGCTTAACCTTAACAGTGCTTGTCATGTGCATTATGCAGCATAGAAAGTGACACGTTAGTGTTAATATCATGTCCTTGATTAGAAAAAAAGGTGTTATAACAACTTGATACTGTGTTACGCCACATTGTGCTTGGATACAAATCTCTCTCTCTCTCTCTCTCTCTCTCTCTCTCTCTCTCTCTCTCTCTCTCTCTCTCTCTCTCTCTCTCTCTCTCTCTCTCTCTCTCTCTCTCTCTGTCTCTCTGATGATTGAAAACATACACATTCTATTTCTTCTACCATTTGTGTAATATTGTGGAGGACTTGTACTGCTTGCACATGTGTATTTATTTTCCACTTTTCATACTGTGATAAAGTTTGTTTATGAATTATAGTGTAAAACTGTCGGCAACAGAGAATAGAAAAGTTGTTACTCCTTTGTGAAAAGACCCTTTCAAGTATTGACAGTGAAATATCCAAGTGTTGTGTATGTGTGTGTGTGTGTGTGTGTGTGTGTGTACGTGTGTGGTGTGCCTTTGAGGTTATTTGGAGGGAAAGACATCGGGGCTTATCAGAGAGAAATATGATGCAAATCCAATACCTCCCATGAACTGACCCACAAATGTCAACTTTAAATTACAACCTTGATGTTTCCAGTTGATATTGGAGCATAGAAAACTTTTCATTGAGATTATATCTAGGTAGGGAGGAAGCAAACTCACACACATACGCTCACACTCACACTTGCACTCGCACTCACACACACACACACACACACACACACACACACACTCTCTCTCTCTCTCTCTCTCTCTCTCTCTCTCTCTCTCTCCCACCCTCTAGGAGTGTTTGTAGTACAGTCACATCACAGAGAAAGTGATTGAATATGTCCCTGCACTTGTTGATTGATGTGAAAAGAGACAGTGTCACCTGTGGAGCTGTCAGTGTCAACCATGATATCAACTTTCCCTCCTGTTCTCTAAACTTGATTTTTTTTTTTTTTTTTTTTTTGTGACATTTTAAAGCATGAATTACAACGTGAAAACACACACATTGGGCTGACAATGCATTATCCCCTTGTCTCCTGGAAACAGAGCGATGGAGCTAAGAAATGGTGGAGGGGCTTTCTGTCTGGACGCATATGATAATAATAATGAGGACAATTTCTATAGCGCCCATCCTAACAACATAGGCTACAGGGTGCTTTACGAGTTTTAATAATTAAACATAAAAAAAAATATAAGTAGAAACACACACATACACACACGCACACGCACAAACACACACACACACACTGGAACGTAATGTTGCATACATAAACACACTATATAACGTGGTGAACAGCTCATTTGTACACGAGCAAAGTGTGCAAGTGACATATAGTAATTTAGTAACATTTCAGGTGGTAAACTGCAACTGGCGTTTGTACAGATACGTTTTAAGTGCAGACTTGGAAAGTCAGGAAGGAAGGGGCATGATGTGGATGGAAAGGCAGTGAATTCCAGAGTATTGCCACAGAAAATGAGAAAGCACTAGAACATATGGAATAGATCTTTAGATATGGATGAACAAAATGCTGCACAGGAGATACTGGGATTCCACACCCTTCTTCAGGGAGAACACAGAAGTGTAAATCAAAGAATTGGAAACTTCTGTCAGTGCAGTCGGCAAGTACAGTCCGGGATGAAAGTGTAAATCAGTGACATGATGAAATACTTCAGTGTGTGTGTGTGTGTTTTTTTTTTTCTGTGGAGATCTGTGACAACAGTCTTGATTGAAGCTGCATGGTCTAAGGTAATCGAGACAAAACTACAGTTCCAACAAAGCACAGTGACCCTAAAATGAATGGTAAAATTATACAGAGGGTTGCTAGGACAAGGTCCGGTTCTCCTGAACAACCAGAATGGGTCTGTCATGGATAGGACGACAACAAGGACGTTTCCTGATGATTGTGTTAGTTGTGACCACAGCTTTGTTATGGTAAAAATTTAAAGTCCATTCCATGAACAAGAGGGTGGCAAAACAGAGGTCTCAGATTTCATCTTGATAATGACAAGAAATCCATCCTAACATTACTGTACAGTTAACAAATAGCCAACCATGTGATATTCTAAGACTGAAGCATCCATCCTAACATCGCTGTACAATTAACGAATAGCCAGCCATGTGATTTTGTTGTTCGTCCTTCAGTTTCGAAGATGACCATGACTTCAATCTCAGATGGAGCATTGCTGAGTGTGGGTCTGCAGGTGGCTGGTGAGGCCAACCTGGGCCCGGAAGGAACTCCCACATGTGGGACACATGTGGGTGGGTGCTACAGTGGAGGTGGAGGTAGCTCTGGCCTTGCGCGCGGCTCGCTTTCTCTCAGCTTCTGGGCGGTCCAGGGCAAGCGACTCCCAGGTGTTGAGGTTGATGCCCAGGCCTTTGAGGGACACGTTGAGGCAGTCCTTGAAACGTTTCTTCTGCCTCCCAACTTTGCGCTTGCCCTGATTCAGTGCTCCGTACAGCAGTTGTTTCGGCAGTCGACTATCTGGCATTCTGATGATGTGGCCAGCCCATCTGGCTCAGGCTTTCTGAAGGAGAGAGAGAGCTGGGGATGCTGGATCTTTCCAAGACCTCAGTGTCTGGGACTTTGTCCTGCCACTTGATGTGTAGGAGTCTGCGGAGACAGCCGAGGTGAAAATGGTTGAGCTGTTTGGTGTGTCTGCTGTAGACAGTCTAGGTCCCACTGGCATAGAGGAGAGTGGTTAGTACCACTTCATGCTAGGACATCCAACCATGTGATGTTCTAAGACTGAAGCAGTCATCCTATCATTGCTGTACGATTAATGAGTAGCCAACCATATGATATTCTAAGACTGAAGAGAGAAATTCTTAAACAAGAATCATGCCAGCCACATCACGGAAAAACCTGACATGCATTAGTCTGCATTAAGAACTGGGCAAAAGGGGGGGAAAAGTGGTGGGTGGGTGGGTGAGTGAAAGACTGTTTGTTATTGATGTTTTTTTTTTTTTTTTTTTTTTGAGGGTGGGGGGTGGGGGTGGGGTTGTTTTGTTTTGATCAAGCCCAGAGTGGGAAAATGTAGGGCTTCACCTTGATTTCAAGATTGAAAAGGTCAGAGAGGTCGTCACTGCTGCATGCGTAACAAGAGACTTTCAAGGGCAATAGAAATAGAGATTTAAGCCTCTTTACGGCTGAAATCATTCTTGGAAAAAATCAGAGGGAATGTGATTTTGAATTGAAAGATCCAGCCATATTCAGAGCTTGATTTTTATTTATGGACTGAACTGTTACATTGTCACATAGGAGGAATGGAAGGGAAATGTGCAAAGAAAAGGGGGGAAAAAAGGTTCAGGCGTGGGTAAAGAAGGGCATCTTCTGTAGCAAGAGAGGGTTCATAATCAGAAACTCATCATTGCAGTATGCACTCTGCTAGCAGAGTTCTTCTCTTCAAGACCCCCCCCCCCCCCCCCCCCCCTCCCCCCCCCCTCCCTCCCCCTTCCCCATTTCCTTTTCCGGTGTCATTCCATTTCTGTCCTGGTGGACAAGTGTCATCATCAGAATCTCACCATGGCAACATGCTCTGTGCCTGTAGAATTTTTCTCGCTAGAACATCCAATTCCATTTCCCTTCCCAGTGCCAGCCCTTTTTGGTCTCTGGGGACACGATTCATCATCAGAATCTCACCATGGCAATGTGCTCTGTGCCAGCAGAATTCTTCCCTCCAGAACCACCAAACCCATTCCCTTTCCACCCCAGTCCATTTCTGTGTTTGTGGACACGTTTTCATTATCAGAATTTCAGTATTGCAGTGCGCTTTCTGCTTGTAGAATCCTTCTTTCCAGGAGCCCCTAGCCCATTCCTTTCACAATCACTTGCCATTCCTGTCTCAGGAGACAAGTGTCTTACTCAGAATCAGAACATTCCAGTAGTTGAGTTCCTTTCTCCAGGAACCCTGATCCCATTCCTTCCCAACCCCAGTCCATCTCAGTGTCTCTAGACAAAAGTTCAGAATCGCACTCTCAGCATTGCAGTGTGCTCTCTGGTAGTAGAGTTCTTCTCTCCAGGACACCTAACCCTGTTCCCTTCATGTCAACCCATTTCTGTCTGGGTGGACAGGTTTCATAATCAGAATCTCAACATTGCAGTGTGTTTTCTGCTAGTAGAACTCTTCCCTACAGGACCCTCCAATTCTATTCCCTTCCCAGTGTAGTTCCATGTCTGTCTGTCTGGTTTTAGTTTTATCAACAGAATCTCAGCATTGGAGTCTTGAGTGTGCTGTGTGTGGTGGTGGGAGTGGATCTTCACAGGACACCTGACCCCAGTCCCCCTCACAGTGTCGTGTCCATTTCTGTTTCTTGGAGCATGTTGTGACTCACGGGGTCAAGTCTGTGCAATCGTCACAGCTCTCGTTTCTCGTTTGTTGTTTTAAGCCATCTTAAATGGTCACTTTAGGGTTATTTATTCCATACATTCATACATGTTTGTATATGTGTTAAGATACACACCTTCACCTATACAGCCCATGCATGCACTCATGCTGACATGTATGCATGCACGCAAACAGTCTTTTTTTTATATATTCATTATTAACTAAGTGACAGGTCATTGACAATGGGCTGTTTGTACTGTTTCAGTCCGCAACGGGGATTTCTTTGACGCTGGCATCATGGACAGTTTGCGGCAGCAGTTGTGGGACCTGACGGAAAAGACACAGGACAACCCCACCAGCAGCTCTCTTGACATCACATTCCTCAGAGCTGTAAGTCTGCTCAGCCAGCTGACCGGCCTCACTGTGCTGAGTGTGTTACTTGCAGCCCAGTGGACAGGGGACAGGGGGGGTTGGGGGGGGGGGGGGGGGGGGGGCATGTTGGAGTTCCCTGATGTGCTAGTTTTCTTAGGAAGTTATCATGTTGGAGCAGAACAGGTATTCTAATTGCCACTAAACTGACCAAAGACTGACTCGGTGCTGTTGAGCCTCTCATGAGAGGGGCTGACTTGTGATGACGTCTGTGCCATCTTCAGTGGTGTGGTTTGCACGCCATTCATTCTGAATCCTTGTCCACGACACGATCACAGCCCAGCCCAGCCTGTTGCAGCCCTGGCACCGGCAGTCCGCAGGGAGCAATCGGTGTCATGTCATCAAGAGGCAACCCACCAGAGGAGACACTGCACTGCTGCCGAGTCACTTTGGTGGTGTTCAGTGGTGCCTGTTCTGATGCAACATATGCAGGACACCAACTGCTAAGCCCCCTATTGTCGACAGTAATGACTGTCCCTCTGGAGAGCACTACCACATCCTTCCAGTGATAGCATCATGAATTTTGCCGATACCATAACCCCAACAGAATGAGACCAAGGCCCTTGACATGGATAGGCAATCAAAACTGAGATCACCAGAAGAGCAGGGCATGAAGGGCCACAGAATTTGAGACTTTTTTTTTTCCATGCTGATTGATGAGGATGAAGATGATGCTGTGGATATCCATTCTGGTCCGAGACTGCATCACAGGGCTGTACTCAAGCTTGCTTACATAATCTGTCCCCCCCCCCCCCCCCCCCCAACCAGCATCAAGAGATACAGACACCTGCAGTGCAGTGATCAGGAAATTTGAGCAACACTCTCACGGACACATCCATTAAGTGGATGGAACTTGACTGCGTGGTCCCAGTCCTCCCGATTGAACCCTCAGCAACTTGCCCTGGCTTGGGGCTGGTTGGGGCAGACTCCTCATAACTTGTTATTGGTAGCTGCTCCTTGCTTCTTGCTGCTTGGAGTGTGATAGAACAAGCCTGACCCTCCAAGCAGGTCTCTGGCAGTATGAGCTCCTCAGCCTTACTTCATGGTGCTGGTGGTGGTTGATGTTTTTTTTCAGCTTGAATTTCAAGCTGTAAGAGTTTTCTGTTAAAGTAGCCTAGGCTTTAGTTTTGGGGGGGGGGGGTTTTAGTTGAAAAGTATCAGCTGTCCTGATCATTTTTCCCCCCCTTAGAATCTTTGTTCAGTGTAAAAAGCCATTGTCATGTGAAAGTTCATTTGGTCCAGGTCTCCAACAACTCAATCACAGACAAGTTGTATTCAAAGTATCCTGTAGATTTTTTTTTTTTACCATTCTGTCTGGTCTTCTGTACCTTGACAGTGTTGTGATTGCCACACTGTTGATTCTGGCTGTCCTAGACATGGCCACACCTGTACTACCCTGCATTCAGTCTTAGTGCCACACCTATACTACCCTGCATTCAGTCTTAGTGCCAACACCTGTACTACCCTGCATTCAGTCTTTAGTGCCAGCACCTGTACTACCTGCATTCAGTCTTAGTGCCACACCTGTACTACCCTGCATTCAGTCTTAGTGCCAGCACCTGTACTACCCTGCATTCAGTCTTAGTGCCAGCACCTTACTACAGTCATTCAGTCTCAGTGCCAGCACCTGTACTACCCTGCATTCAGTCTTAGTGCCAGCACCTATACTACCCTGCATTCAGTCTTAGTGCCAGCACCTATACTACCCTGCATTCATCTTAGTGTCAGCACCTGTACTACCCTGCATTCAGTCTTAGTGTCAGCACATGTACTACCCTGCGTTCAGTCTTAGTGCCACATGTACCCCTGCATAGTCTTAGTGCCACCCTGCATTTAGTCTCAGTGCCAGCACCTGTTCTACCCTGCATTCAGTATTAGTGTCAGCGCCTGTACTACCCTGCATTCAGTCTTAGTGCCAGCACATTAGTGTCAGTGTACTGTACTACCCTGCATTCAGTCTTAGTGCCAGCAGTTGGCACTTCAGAAGGAGTGTCAATAGCATCTGTTGTCATGAGGCTGCTGAACAGTGATGCTGCACTGCTGCAGTCACTTAGTGGTGCCCGTGTGAATGCAGTTTATGCATTTCACCACTCACTACTCCCACAGCTGATGGCAGTTACTGCTTAATGTAGTGTGAGTGTGAGGGAGTGCTTTCTTGGAGGGCACCACCCAGTCCATTCAGTGATGGTCCCCATGAACTTGCTGGTCCTGACTCAAACTCAAGGCAGGCATCAACGTTGAGGAAGAATTGAAACCCAGGTCACCAAAGGAGCAAGGCCTAATGGATGGACCATGTCATTGGAGATTTTGTTTTTCCCTCTGATGAGTAATGAGGATGATGAAGATGGTACAGTTCAGCCACGGCATCCCTCAGTTATATACTGGTGATGGAGAACAAGGATGCTGCTACTGCATATCAGTTGCCTGTGCCGTTTGGGGCAAATTTCAGTGCTAACACTTTCCAGATTTCATCCATGGTGTAATAACTGTGGGATTTAAGCCTGCTTTGTTAACAAGTCTTTCATGTTATGCTTGTTATAGTACCTTCAGATCTTAGTTCTGCTTCACTCATTGATCATTCCACAGTAGATCACAGCTGATTTTTGAAATTTTCGTCTTACACATATATTTTGGAAGCATAAACTGTTTGAGTACTTCCCCATTATTAAAAAGGGAGGTTAGATCAATTTGTGACTCATGTTGATCTTACCACAGCCTCAGGCCAGATCATCATCAAGCTTTCAGAATGGCGGCTTTTCTTGGATTTACCGGTTAAAAGATTGTTTTCCCAGTCATGAAAGAGATCAACATTTTTCATCTGATCTAGGATTTTACGGAAGAAAGATTTTTTTAACGAAGTTTCTGGTATGTTTTTAGAAGATGTATTTTTAAGAGATTGTGTGTGTGTGTGTGTGTGTGTGTGTGTGTGTGTGTGTGTGTGTGTGTGTTTGATGACGTGAGTTGATTTTAACGTGGTGACAGCCCTGATTTGACCCTTTGTGGTTGGCTGGGCTATAAGCATTATTATTACCTTACCTTACCTCCTGGCCATGTGTTCTTTTCTGTCTATGAAAATGGGTCAGGCCCCGCTGACTGAGAACAAGCCATACATGTGGTGTTGGAGAGTTGAGTTTTTTTTTTTCTTTTTTAAAGATGCAGAACGGGCTCATCGTTTCAGACCACTTTGAGTTCTTATGTCAAGTCCTCTGGAACTGCAGAGCATGCGATGCATGAAACTTTTTGCATTGTGTTCAAAATGACCCGGACGTTTGAGGTGGACGGAGATGGGATGACTGTGCTGGCCGCAGCATGATGAGGAGGGGGTTTCCTGTCACTGTCATTGTTTGATGGGACGTGGGGTGGGAGGCGTTGTCTTCTTAACAGGTGACAGCGCCTTTGACTCTGAGGAGATACAGATGGGTGAGGATGGTTTTGTAACGCCTGAATGTGACTGCTTGGAGTGTAGCGGTCCTTCCCTGAAGATACAGTCTCCCACACCAAAGTATGAAGATGTTGTTTTGTTGTATGGGATGCTGGACATGAGCGTCAGTGGAACCACAGAAAATGCAAAATAGCAGACATGCTTGCCATACATGGCGTTTGTAAATTGACTGGAATGAAAAAGGTGACGGGTTGGATAATCAGTTCCTTGGTTACATGTGCAGGTGAAGGCTCGCAGGTTCGATGACAGTGGGAAAGAGTCCGTCTTGCTGCAGTGGACTCCAGAGGATGTGTAAGTACTTACCCCCTGAAAGCACTAACCCCCCACCTCCCCACCCCCCACCCCTCCCATCCCACCGACCCATGCCCTGTGTGGGGACTGTACTGTGCAGAATGATCAGATGGTCATTTAGTGGTCCTTGCGTCTAGTCCTGTTTGCTTATATTTTATAAGGTGTGCCTTTGAATCGGTCAGTGTAGCAACACATAGAGGGCTGGGAGATTGTACTTTGTTATTTGGTTTGACTCTTGATTGCATTAACTGACTAAGAGTTTTCTGATGTTATGAAGCTTAGTTGGATTCCAAACATACATTGTTTCCCAGACATCTTCACATGAAGCAGTGTTGCTGTGGTAGACCTGAAACTGCTGCCAGCACAGAGTAACTGTGCAGAGTCCTTCTGTAGTGTCACATGACACGCAGTATGGGGGGGGGGGGGGGGGGGGGTGCTTGTGGGGTTGCCACTGTGTGTGTGTGTGGGGTGTAAATTGTTCCTTCACCTCTCATCTCTCTTTCCCCTTCCCCACTCTGTGCTGGCTTGCTGCTGAGATTCAGCGTTGAGATTCCCCTTGCCATTGTGTCTGACACTGGGTTGGCTTATTTATCTGTTCAGTCATTGTCTGACTTTTTATCTTTTTTTTTTGACTCCAGGATTCCTTGTACTGATTAGTCATTAAATTAGTGAATAAGTTTTAATTGGTCAGTAAATTAGTGAATAAGTTTGTTAACTAATTATAAGTTAAATTTTAGAAAGAGAGGGGATTAATTACCGCCAAGGACACAGACAGAGTGTAGGACAAAACACTTGTCTTGTGCCATCCTGTCCTGCACTCTGTCTGTCTGTGTCCGTAGCGGTAACTAACCCCTCTCTTTCTAAATTTTGCTTCATTTTCCGCCTCCAGTCGCTCAAGTTTGAAACTTAATTCTAAGTTGTTTTGTCAGGTTGACTGTCGTTCATCTGTGAGCTCAGTGGCTGTCGTTGCCATATTTGTCAGTCTGCTACTGTAGTCTTCACATCTGTGTACTGTCTGTAAAATGTAACACTTCTAAAAAAAAAAAAAAAAAAAAAAAAACAAAATCTTAAAAGAAATGATGTTTCTAAACATTAAGGAGATATGGAGAGGGAGTTTAAATGATATGAAAAATGACCCAGGATTATTGTCTTCTGCATTGCTGAAATGGTTCTGTCGTTACTGTAACAATAGCGCTGCAAAATGCAAAAACCAGGTTAGCCAGGATTTACTTCTACTGTGTTTAACTCGGTTTGCTTTTGATCGTAATGCTTGCTACCAGTATCTTTATGTTCTTGGGCAGGTGAAAACTTTGCCAGGCAAATGGAGTTCAGATCCGCTAGCCAGATAAAAATCAAAGCTCTTATGCCTACAGTCAGTGCACACATGCTCACATCACAGCAGTTTACCACTACAGCAGAACAGGGAGGCAGCCATACAGTTCTTCAGTAACTGAAGTCACCGTGCAGCAACAAAAACAGTAAATGCAACTGATGGTTCCTGGTTCTGTAGTTCTTTAATTTTGAATAGGCACTTAGTAACCTTGTCTAACCCCAGAAGTTGATGCCAAATAACCTTTATTACATCGCCACCCGGAAATACAACTGCTGTAACTCGAATTTTTTACATTTTTGAGATTTTTAGTATACTATAAGAGCGGGTCAAGAAGGGGCATAACGTAGCCAAGTTCCAGTCACATTATCCTAAAGGTAAGCATGCTGTATTCAAAATATACTTGTATCATAACTCGGCTGCAGTATGTCTTGGGGATGATAATCGGGTTTTTTTTTTTTCGTTTCCCTGTAAAATGTTATTTTCAGACTTAGTAGCAGTTGTATTTCCGGGCGGCAACATGATTTATACCATAGCGCTGAAATATATGCTTCATAACGTATACCTCAAGTCATTTTGACAACATGCTTCGTTATTTTGTGTCATCATTGTAAAGATTCCCTGTAACCTGAGCGCTGAGTATGAATCCTACAACAGTGGGTGCTGTGCTTTGCTGGACATGAACCTTACATGTAGGTGCATGTGTGTTGACAGAGTGGACGAGACGTGGGTGGCTTCTTCTCAGGTGGACTCAAACCGGCAGCTCACCATCCCCCTCTCCCACCTCCCGTCAGCGTCTGTCACCAACGTCCATCCCGTGTTGTATCGCAGGCATCGCTTTCGCAAGCACCGCAGAAAATGAGGCGTCTGTTCCTCGCATGTTGCTGCGTCGACCGTATCATCATTGTTAGGTGGCATGGTGTGGTGCATCACCTGGGTGGGGTGGGGTTGGTTTGGGTTTTTTTTTTTTTTTTTTTTCTTTTCTTTTTTTTTTTTTTTTTTTAACTTCATCTCCGCTTCATCATTCTTAAGTAATAATAAGGTTTTTTGGTTTCTTTTGCAACGGTAGTTTTTGTGTTACGTGCCAACTAGTTTCCATGTATGATGAGATGGGCCAGGTTTTCATTTGTGTGTGTGGTGTGTGCATGCGTGTGTGTGTGTGTATGTGTATTGGGTGTGGTGTGTGTGTGTGTGATGCTTTGTTCCGTCGTGTGTTAACGAATGACAACATGTCGTTTTGTTGCGCTGACTTTATGTACATGTAGTGTGCATTCGTGTCTTTCCGTGCACATTAGTCAAATTTTTTTCCGTTTTATATTTGACTGAATGATAACAGAACAACAAACGTTTTTTTTTCTAAGCACAAGTCTTTGCCTCATATCAAATCCAAACATCATTTGTGCTTTGAGGGTATATTTGTGAGAGTGTGTGTGTGTTGTGTGTGTATGAGTAGCGTTAAAGTGAAGGAGATGGAGAGAGAGAAAAAAAATGATGCATACATGTTTTGTTTATGAAAGTAAAAGCATACATACTTGCAATTAGGGGAGACGTGCAAGAAAAACCCACATCTCTGTACAAGTGTATTTCTGTGTGTGAACAAAAATGTATCTCCGTGCACATGTTTTACCTGTGTGCGAGAAATGCATCACTTTGGAAATTCATATATGTATGTGAAAAGAATTGATATGCAGCAAATTTCATGAATTGTAGTATAGTGGTTGCACTTGTAGATAACTTCACACATTTTATCATTTGGTCCCAACCCCTCCCTTCCTGTCCCTCCTGTCCTCCAACTGTATCAGCATATTTCCATGCCTTCTTTCCAAACTGACTTTCTTTTTTTTTTCTCAGTGAGTTGTTTCTTGCTTTAATTCTACTGTGGAACTTCCCTATAACGACCTTTAAATCATGAACAGTTTTTAGAGTATGTAGATTCTACTGAGTGACGGGTTTTCTCGTGTAGATGTAGGCACAAGCGGAAGAAAGATTCCGCTCAAGCAAGCGCCTTACCGGGCCAATCTCAGAGATAGCGGCAAAATTTTGTGTGTTCTTCAGGTTAAATTTATGCAAGTGGACTGAATGAAGATAATTTTTTGTTGCTCAGGTTTACTTACTAACTCTGCAGGTGCGTGTATCTCTCAGGCCAGGTCGACACCAGGATATTTTAAGAAAGGAAACAAAAGTATGGCCCTGTCATGTTGTCTCAGGTCAGAATGGAATCAGAAAAGTCGTCTTCTTGATCCTCTCCATATTGATCATCATAGAACCTGAAAAGTCTCAAATTTTGTGCCCCTTCAGGCAGGCGCTGCTGTCTGACAGGAAGCCAGTTTCAGTTTGCTGAGGTCATGGTGAGGTCGCCTGCGTCGACCTGCTCATGGGACGTCTGTTGATGGGATGTGGTGAGCCCTCCAGAGAGGGATGGTCATTCATGATGGCTCCGTGATGGAGCAGTCGTCATCATCAGTAGCTGGCTTAGTTGGTGACGTCTTGCATGTGTTAGATCAGAATGTATCATGCCTGCTGAATAGTTGCTAGGAATCTGTCTGGTGACCTGTTATGAGCATAATAATCAGTGAGATTCAGCTGAGTCCTGTTCACCCAAGTGGTAATGTGATTATTTTGTCATCTTGGCTTTTTTGCATTCTTCCATCATTTGTTCCAACTCTGACCAGTTTCTTCAGACTGTTTGTGTAGCACTGCCATTGTTCAGTAAAAGTGTATTTCTCTTGTCCCTCCCAGTCCTGTTGAGAGGACTCCACTATCGCACGTGGGTGTCTGCATGCCTTGAAGCTCTTAGCATCATGTGGTAAGAACGTTGAGCACATTTGAAGAACTGCAGAGAGAGAGAGCATCTCAGCGTAATGCAGAAAGTCGGCGTTCATGAATTCTAAGAATAAAAAAGTTGTTTCTGGTTAGCTGATCAAAAGACAAGATGCTAGGTTTGATGACAGTTGTGTTACATATTGTGGGATGGAAAATGCTCAGTTCCGAATGCACTCCATTGGCGAGTGAGGATGGAAATCTCTTTTCTGTTCTGATTGGTCGTTCAGGGGAAACCACAGTCTGGAGACACATGGACAACATGGTGGATTAATGGTGGATAAACAGTGGAGAAACAGTTTCCTTGCCAAAAATGCAGCAGGGGATAAGCAATGCCCATGCCAAAACCAAAACCTCCCCTGTTTATAGTTGTACATTCCCTGTTGTAAACTGGTGGGTGGCCACAGTGTTCCTGTGTCACACTGGGTCGGTGTCAGCTATCGATGTCAGGGTATTCATCATCATTAGCTCCGTCTTCTGTTGACCTGGTGAAGAACACGACCTGCCTTACACCAGACTGAAGCTGAATCTCTGGCTGCTTATTGTGATTCAGGGTAACCTGTAGGTGCAGACACCAAAGAGAACTGAGGGAAACAACATGCTGCCTTATGTCGAGCTCATTCAGTGTCAGCTTTAGACACATCTGCCAACCAGAAGTGAGGAATATGAAGTAAATGAAAGCCCGTATTATTGTTTCGGGAGAGAAAGTCTACGCCCCGTCAATCTTTTTTTTAGTGAGAATGTTTCAGAAGAGTCATTCATTTATGTAGCAATTTGGCCTGAGGGTTATGTATGTTTACAAGTCACATAGGTGATTCATCTGCAAACTTCTGTCACAGCACTATGAAATGTGCAATACAAATTTTCTCTCCATTTTGGTGGTGGTGTTGATTGACATTGCAGAACTTACATTGAGATAGATGTAGAAAGAAAAATAGGGGTATCTTTTTTCCTGCACTATGAATTTTCAGATACATGAACATATCCAATGAAAATAGTAAAATGTTAACGGTCGTTTTTACAGGCAGAGTCAGTTGTATACTCAGCAAAGTGTAAATATGCTGTACCTGGCATTTTGTGACCAGCATTGGTGCTGAGGTCTGGTCTCAGAATCCTAGCATGCTAAACGCATAGTTCTGTTTTTTTTTTTTTTTTTTTTTTTTCCATCCAGGCCTGATTAGGTTAAGCTGTGTATGTGTTTGATAACATGATTGCTAAGTGGCCAGTTGCTGGTAAGTGTCTTTGTATTCCTGAACAGTTGAGACCATCATTACCATTCTGGGCTTTGTGTGGCAGACACAGTGCTGCATTAGATGGTGGCACAGTGGTTGGTGATGGATCAGTACTGTTGGAATCATTCTCATCATGTATGTCTCCGATTGCCAGGATTGGCAAGGCCCTATCAGTGTCACCTGATGTCACCTAAGTTTCATTTATGTTTTTGTTGATGTCACTTAACATGTGTTAAGATTTGTCTTTTGATTGGGTCATATAACATCAGATATATGTGGAAACAGCGTGTCTGGTTATCTCTCCTGAGAAGTGTGACGGTCCCAGTCTTGGCCGACACACACCGCGCTGACCGTGTTGGGACTTGTTCATCATCAACGTTTCGCCCCACATGACGCTACCTACTAGCACAGTTGTTACATCATCGCTGTGATGTCAGCCTGCATTCTATTGAGTGCAGCTGCCGACCTATCAGGTTTTGACAACAAAATGGCACTGTTGTTTTTGCTCACAACTATTCCATCTCGTGTCCATGGTACTTGTGAGACTCTCGCTCTTTTCCCATCTGGTGCCTTGCAGGACTTGCTAACACAGACAGGGTGACGAGAAGACCAAAGTTCATCGTGTTACCATCAGTTACGTTCCAGAATCTGGCATGGCCGCTGTCGTACCCTTGCTGACAGTGACACTATCGGCTAGCAGAGCAACAAAGAGGTGAAGGGAGAGGCTTGGAGTGAGGTCAAGACTTTTAACTTGTGTGGAGCGAGCGTTAGTGTCAGTGAAAACATCTGGGGACAAGGCCTCATATTTGTGCTGGGTCACAACGTCGGCAGTTAAAAAAAGAAAAGATTCCTTATACAAGCTTACAATTTTACTGGTCAGTATTTTAAACTTTTGATGTTATTGATATGATGAGTTAGTTGTGTGGGTGTGTGTCTGCCTAACGTTCTTAGCATGATAACCTAGTTTGTGTGTCTGCCTACCAGAGTATGTAAGTTTGTAAAACAGATTTGCCTTTTTGCAAAGGAAGCCTGTGACTACCCTATCCATCTACCAGCCATACACATTCCCTTCATGCAGTTTGCCTTTGACGTGTGACACAGGAGATTGGTCTTACTGGGTCATCAGACAGGAGCCCTCTACCAAACGGAGGAGATGCTTCAGTGATATTGGGACATAAACGAATGAACTCCAACACCAACAACATCATCAAACGATTTTACTTTATTTGTTTTATTGTGTTCTCTTTTTAAACATGGCATATAGACAATGCATCTAAGTGAAATCATCGATACTAACATGTGTTGAACACCTGTATCAGGACACTCATGTTTCCCATCTTCGAGTGAAGAAGCTACATCAACGTCCGGTAGCGGTTAGTGTGTTAGAGTGAGTGAGTGATGATGACCAAAGGTGTTCAGATCAACTGGTCACATCCCCAGATCTCCAGAAGAAGCTCAATGAAGTCCAGTAGTGATTAGTGTCTTAGAGTGAGTGACTGATGGTAGACGTTGCTTCAATACGACCAAAGGTGTTCAGATCAACAAGGTCACCTTCCAGCTGATCCACTGCCGTGATAGTGTAACAGTGATGTGCTAACACCCCCCGACATCTCCACCAAGAAACGCAAGGGATGTGTGTGTGTGTGTTTTTTTTCCCCCCCATATCGCAGTGATTGTAGCATTACATTGTGGGCTGTCCCAAGGTCTGAAAAGTTTGTATTTGAGGAACCAGCAACATCCACCTCAGTCTTGGCATTGCAGAGATGACCAGCTCCATCTTTTAGTTTTCAATCCATTTCACGCCACCACTTCCCCCACCTCCTATCCCCATCCTGTGCTCCCGTCTCTCTGGCTGTATCTCTCTTTCTTTCGCTCTCTCTCTCTCTCTCTCTCTCTCTGTTCTCTCTGTCTGTCTCTTTCCCTTTCTTCTCTCTTTCTCTTTTTCTCTCTCTCTCTCTGTTGTAATGCATCTGCTAGGAGATCAGAGTCAGTGTAATTGTTCACAATTCTGTACGGTAAGACTGACTGACAGTGCTGAGGGGTTGCTAAACAGCCAAACTGATCAGTCTTGCTGCTGACCAATTGTGACGACTCGTGGCGTCTGTTAAGTCCTCAAACCAAAGGCTGATTTTTTTTTGTTTTTCTTTTCATTGAACGTAAATTTCAACCAATATGTTTAGCAACTTGACATGTTTGTTGTCGCTTTTCACAAGAATGTTACCGTACTTCCATGAACTGGTTCTGCTTTTTTTTTTTTCTTTTTTGCTGGCCACTGAATTATCAGTGGTACCGCCCTCAGTTTTAGACCATGATGGTAAAGTGTGGCATGTAACGATCATTGATGGTTTCTCTGTTGCTTACCAGGACGTTAAGAACAGCTGTGGATTGTCAGTGGAATTTAGAGTGTTCCCCACTGTCGTAGAGGTCAGAACAAAGCTGAATTATCCATGTCATGTTTCCCTGACATACCATGATGGTGAGCCTAGCACTGAATTATAAATGGCGTTTTCATACCACGGATCCCTCATGACTGTAGCCAGGGTTCTGGGGAGTCTGCTTCAAGAGGTGGGAAGAGGGCACCGAAGGGTTCTGTCCACTAGAGGGCAGGCTATCGATGGATCAACCCAAGGGTTTGTGGCTAGAGGGCAGACTATTGATGGATCAACCGAAGGTTTTGTCTACTAGAGGGCAGGCTATCGATGGATCAACCGAAGGGTTTGTCTACTAGAGGGGCAGGCTATCGATGGATCAACCGAAGGGTTTGTCTACTAGAGGGCAGGCTATCGATGGATCAACCGAAGGGTTTGTCTACTAGAGGGCAGGCTATCGATGGAACAACTGAAGGGTTTGTCTACTAGAGGGTAGGCTATCGATGGATCAACCCAAGGGTTTTGTCCATGAGAGGGTAGGCTATTATTGGATCAACCCAAGGGTTTTGTCCATTAGAGAGTAGGCTATCAGTGGATCAACCCAAGTCAATGGATCAGCCCAAGGGTTTGTCTACTAGAGGGCAGACTTTCAATGGATCAACCCAAGGGTTTTTTTTTCACTAAAGGGCTAGCTATCAAGATCAACTGAAGGGTTTGTGTACTTGAGGGTAGAGTATCAATGGATCAACCCAAGGGTTTTGTACTAAAGGGCTAGCTATCAAAGATCAACCCAACGGTTTGCATACTAGAGAGCAGACTATCAATGGATCACTCCAAAGGTTTGGTCCACGAGAAGGCAGGCAGTTGGTGGATCCTATCATTTTGTCAGTGAAAGGTTCCACAGTTAGGTTTCAGTGTCTTCTTCATGACCTTTTTTTTTTTTTTTTTTAACATCTCTTTTTTTTCTCTCTTCCCCAGGAACCCTGGCAGTCTTTAGGTCATGGATAGAACCCCATAATCACCTGTTCGACTCGTTTTCATCAAATGGAATTTGAAAGAACACTGATGACAGCAGTGTGGAAACTGTATCGCAGTTTTATTGCGACATCTGCTGTCAATGTTTTAGTGTGATGTGAAGAGAGAGAGAGAGAGAGAAAGAGAGAATGGTCTCCTTGATAAAGATAGCATTGCAGAAATGCCTGTGTCAGAGTGCAAATATGCACGATGTTCTAGTTTCTTTGAAAATTTTGTTGTTGTTGTAATTAGCGTATGATGAACAGTTTTAGAGGAAAATGAAAATCATATTCATGTCTTCCTGAATTTGATTCTCAAAAAAAAAAAAGAATGTTTGAAATTGTTTACTGTGGCAGTTTTTCAGGGTCTTTGAAATGTTTGCTGTAGCAGAGTTTTTCAGGGTTTCCTTTGATAACAAGAAAGCTTTTCTCCTGTATAGGGAATGGAGTTGTACTAGCTGTGTGGATTTGAGCTGTGATGAAGTCTGTGTGCACAATCCAATACAGCAGTTGAACCCTCTTCAGCAATGTCGATCTCAACTTTGTTCTCCTACAGGGGGCTGTTCATTGTCCACTGCAGAATGGAGGATTACATCACTGGTGAACAGGCCAAGTTGTCCAGGTTCATGGCATCAGATAGTCTGCCAAGGATGTGCCAATGGGGATGCCAGCAAGCCGCGCCTCGGTAGAAGTTGTGTCCCCCTGCCCCCATGGACATTCTGTGGAGGTCATTTCTTCTTCTTGTGGGACTCTGTCTTGGACTCTCCTCTTTTTTTTTTTTTTTTTTTGTTTTTGTTTTTATTATGCTGCTGTACTGTTGCTTTACAAGCAGCTTGCCTTTTGAGCTCCATTCAGGTGAACCTCTTTAAGTCTAGGAAATCTTGTACCTTGTTGTTGTTGTTGTAGGAAATCTTGTACCTTGTTGTTGTAGGATTTATAACCATGGCCAGGGTTTTTTTTGTGTGTGTGTGTTTTGTTTTGTTGTAGTCTGGCGACTAGTGATACCATAAACGCTGTCCACAATGGCCTCTAGCTGGCTGTTCTGCACTCTGTTGGCCTGCCTGACCTTTCCACGAGTATTGCGGCACCGTTATGATGTGTGTGTGTGTGTGTGTGTGTGTGTGTGTGTGTGTGTAGTGTGTGATGTGTTTTCCATGTGAGAGCGGTGTAGGAAGAGAACCCATCTGCAGCCCCTCAGCATGGCCTGATGTTGTATCAGTCGTAATATGTGCTGAAGTTCTTATGTATATGATGCTATATGATATGGCCAATTAAGTCAGTGGTAAGGAAGCCTATCAGTAGATCACTTAAACTGTTCTGAAGTTTGTGTTTTGTTTATACCATGGTGTATAGATACCAGTAGGATTTTGGGGTTTTGTTCTTGTTTGTTTGTTTGTTTTTTTTGGGGGAGGAGGGGGGATGATAGATAACTGAAAATATTCTGAAGATTTTGTTTATGCCATGGTACATGATATGTGAATGGATTTTTGGAGGGAAAGGGTTTGGGGGCATGTTTTGTGTGTGTGTGTGGTGTGTTTTCCTGAGGATGGGACTTGAGTTCCTTGAGCGATGCTGCAGCCCAGAGAACGCCTGAGGTTGTAACAAAGAGGATGAACACTGAACCAAAGGAAACGGTGCCACAACCCGTGCCCTAGACATGAGTGGATATCGTAAGGAACTGCAGTTGCAGTTGCAGTTATGTGGAAAGTGTGTTGCAAGTGCGTTGCAGTCAGTGACCGTGCCTCTTTCAGATGTTACCAGTAGGCAGACGCCAAAAAACGCACGGGGCAATCTTCTCCAAGTAACAGTCGGCAGAAGAGCAGACGAGGCCTGGCTGGCGGCTTCTGGCAAGGAACCGCCATCGGATGATAAATCAGGTTGTTCAATGCCAGACACTAGAGCTTGGCTCAGATCGGCAGTAGGTTGACCTTGGCTAACAGCGGGTTGACCTTGACAGGCAGCAGTTGGCCCGACACTGGAAATCCACACTGACCTACTCAGGTCAGTGGTCTGATGCCAGTGAACTATAATAACGGTAGAGGCCTATCCATCCCACACATCATTCTGGCCAAAGTCACTCAATGCAAAGGCACGTCCATGCTTCAAATCACTCAGTGCAAAGGCACGTCCATGCTTCAAGTCTGATCACTCAGACTGAAATCAGGATCGCACAGGTAATGGTAATGCAGAAAATAGAAACCTTTTAAGTTTTGGAAAAAAAAATTTTTTTTTTTTTTTGTCCATGGTGTGAGGACTTTTTGCAAAGCCTGTTTCCTAACCTAGATCTGTTATAGGAAACCAGATCGACCACACGAACCAGTTGACTGATTCAAAGAAAGCATTATGAAAACGTCATGAAAAAGTGCTGTAAATTCGCATTCCAAAAATTAGCATTACCTATGTTCTGGAACAGGATTTTTGAGTCCATCTATATTAGACTACATAGAAAAGTCAACCCAGATTATTCTTTGTGATAGAAAAGGGCAAAACACAGTGAAGATAAGCGTTGCCTGTAAGAGCGAAACCATTAGACTACATATAAAAGTCAACCAAGATGGATGCAAGCCCCACTATAAAAAAAAAAAAAAGGCCGTCTTTACAGAAAAAAAAGAAAAAAAAACAAAAAAAAAACGAAAGCAAAAAAAAAAAAATTGTAAAGACAGAAAAAAAAAGGTCAACCAAGATCATTCTTTGTGGTAGAACAGGCAAAACACAGTGACGATAAGCATTGCCCTCAAGAGTGAAGCTGCTATTATGAACAAAAGGGTCAAACCCAAACCAGAACCAAACACAGCAGAAACAGGGTGCCAGACCATGCTGCGAGGTACCAGAGAAGGGTGGATTGAATGTGCTGCATGCAGAACGCTCAGGTTTGAGAACAACCGTGTGACCACGGAGGAGGAAAGCAACAAAATAACGATGTAGATGTGGAATAGATTTGCCAAGGAAATAGATGTGAAGAACAAGTAGGAAAGTTACAGTGGAACATGATTGTGTGTACTTGTACCGACACTTGAAACGTGTTTTCAACAAAAGAACTTAACCAGAGAATATTCGAGTAACTTAATAGCAGTGGAATAAGTTTTATGTATGACGTTATGATTTGATCGTGGTCCTGTTTGTGTACTTTCCAAGTGGGTGGAACAGAGTTGTTTGGATATTTATTTCATTTTTGTGTTCAAGGTGTAATGTAAGCATTGATGTCTTGGTGAAATCATACAGGGACCAGAGTGGTAGTTGTGGACATTGCTGTGCAGCTTTTTATATGATAATAATGCCTCAGGTTTGGGTTCTCCATGTCGTCTCCTTTTGTCTGTCTGTCTGTCTGTATCATCATGCGAGAGAGAGAGAAAGGTGAAGGACGATAGTACAGTGTGGGCAAGCAGAGGTCGGTCGGTGCACACGTTCAAGGTTCAAGACACTTGTAGTGATAATGCTTCTGTCGAGGTTTGGATTGAAACGATGTACATGTATCTCTGTGCCAGAATTAGAATGCCAACTTTATATGGTCTGTAACTATTTTTGAAGCTACGGTTGGCATGTTGATCCTGTGTGGATATGCTGGATGCCTCGGTGGTGTCTTGACGGTGTTGGAGTTGTGGTTGAACCGTTGTAGACTTGGCGTCTGTACGCTGGCTTCAAGCTGTTCATGCTTGTTGTCGTCCTAGGTGAGTCACCGATGTGGTTGTTGTGGCTGGTCTTGCTGGGTGATTCCTGTGGTGGTTGTCAGGGTGATTCATGTGGTTGTTGTCACTGGTCTTGCTGCGTGATCCATGTGGCGGCAGTAGGATGTTGTTACTGTCCATGTTGATTCAAAGCACACTGTGTGCTTGGGCTTTCCTGCCGTTTCTCTCTCCCCCTCCCCCCCTCCCCGTCTCTCTCGCCCCCCCAGTCTCTCTTTTTTCTCTCCTCTCTCACTGGGAGAGATTTTAAAAGAAAACGTGTTGAAGAGGTTGGCAGGGGCTGAATTGTTAATTCAGGATGTTTCTGAATTGTCAGATTATTTTCTAAGATCTGTTTTTTTGGGGGGGGTCAGTGAGGGTTTTTTTTTTTTGTTTGTTTAAACAGGTGTGTTTATTGTATTTTCTTGATGGTGCTTTCATTCTGCCCCATTTGCCATTTGACCGTGTTGCTTTTCATACTGCTCCTTGTGGCTGAAATTAGAAGAGGAACAGGTGTCCTGATCCTCAAGCCTCATACTCTCTCCATTCTTTCTCACCTGGGTGCATTCTCTCCTGTACCAAGCAAAGGGAAATAAGATGTGCTTTGGAAGAGTTCTTTCTGCTGTAAAGAGTTGCTTCCCTTACATGGCTGTTTTGGAAGGTGTGGGGCAATGCATTTCACGTGATGTTTGTATATTGTGAAAACATTTTTCGCTCTGAGTGTGTGTGTGTGCGTGTGTGTGTGTGTGTGTGTGTGTGTAAAGGCAGTGGTTATCAATAATGTTTTGTTTTCTTCCAAGACATCCTTTGATCATTTTCAGTGTGTGCATTTCTGCTACATTATTCGTGGAATTGTGAGAACACGTGACAAGTTGTAAAGAAGGGAGAGGAAGATCGTGTCCATGTAGTTCAGTTGTGGCTTTCGGCTGTTGCAGTTGTTTTATAGATTACTTTACTCCTTATCAGTGCACTTTATGTTCTTGCTAATGGAGTATGCCTGTGTTGATCAGCATGCAAATTCTATTGTTGTCGTACATAATATGCATTCATGGATGGGCACATGCTAAACACACACACACACACACACACACACACACACACACACACACACATTAATAGCGTTTTTTCAGGCTGAAACAGATAATTGTACATCTGATTGCCTGGGGCTCTTGTAGTTCTAACTCTATTCCTGCATCCTGGAATTTTGTTTTAGCCGTTGATTTCGTCTTTCCTGTCGCTCTGTTTGCCATTTCTAATGTGCAAGTCACCTTGTGGTTGTCCACTTTTTTTTCTGCCGCTGTTATAGATGGTCTCCACTCTTGGTTCTCATGTTACAGTGGACAGCAGGTCAGCTGTTTGGTTGTCATCTGGTGACCAGGCAGTGAGACTGGATACACTGGTCACTGTGGACACTGTCTGGTGTCTTCTGCACCGTCTAATGGCTGGTCATGATCGTGTTGGGGTGATATAGAAAGGGTATCGGCTGCCTCTGCTTCTTCCTACACTCAACCCCAGGGACACTGACAAAGGTGCTGTATGGAGGAGACCCTCCAGAGATCCCATAGAGCTTCCTTCCTTTGTTGATGTGTTGGCAGGCCAGGTCTGTGATGTGTGGGACAGTCCTGCAGGAAGTGTTCCACAATCATTGGGGGCTGTACCGCTCAGGCACCCCGAAGACTGGCAGTCTGGAATTTTGCGAGCATGGGGTGTCTGGAGTGCCCGGCCCTCAGTCTCACAATGCTCACCTGGTCTGGTCTGGGCAGCAGGTGGTATGCATCTTTCTTGTTGAAGTCTAGGTGCTGCTCAAGCCGTCTTCTTTTCTGCTGACTGTAGTTTGATCCACGGTTAGTTTAGCTTTCATGTCTAGGGTGGAGATTGCTGCGTAGAGTGGAGCGTTGTGTAGCACAGGCTCTGGTGTCTGTGACGTGATGACTGGCCTCACTGGGCACTTGCTGGTCAGTGGGGCTACAATAACCTTGACAGCAACAGCTTCAGCCAGAGTTGGCTGCACTCGTACCATTTGCCATGCTTTTGACCTTTTTTTTTTTTTTGTTTGTTTCATTTGAAAGATTATTTTCCCATTGGGAAACATTTCTGTCAAGACATTTTCGAGGTACATGTGAAAAAAGAAACTTTTATGAGCTGTAGAGTTCCTTTATGTATCATTGACAGTGGTAAGGATTTGACGGTGTCTTGATAGGAAACCGTTGAAATAATTGAGCGTTTAAAATGTGAACAAAGAGAGAAGCCAGCATCTGTTGGCATTATTAATACGTGTGGCATAATTTCATGGGAAAAGTTTACAACAAACAATACGCACAAGAATGGTGGTTGAGATTTTTTTGTTTGGTTGTTTTTTTTTTTTTTTTTTTTTAGGTTTAACTCTCTTGTATTTAAATGTTTATGTTGAATTTGGTGAATTTTACCTTCCCTTCCTGTCTGTGCATGTGATTGTGTGTGTGTCTGTGTGTGTCAGCATGTACGTGTCTTTGCATGTGTTTGTGGTGTTCCGATTTGCAGAGTTTCCTGAGAACCTATAGCATACTTCCACTCTTTCTAAATGTTATTTGTGAATCAAATCACTGTTCAAAATAAGTATCACTAACAGTCATTGAGAGCAAGACTGCTATCAGATGGAAATGATTTCAGTGATTGGATTTTGATGGAAGCAAAAAAGCAGATGTGCCTTTGTACAAGTATTTGCATCAGGTCCAAAACTCTGTCATGATCTTGTGTTTTGTTTGCTTCCATGCATGGCAGTATGCAGAGCAAAGGAACCAGGTGACCACGTTCCCTTTATGACATACACCCGCTTCTGTGCAAGAGGCGTTCCTGTCCTCCCATGTCAACTTCTTTTCCTTTGCTGCAAGTGTGGCTGACTGGCAGGGAGTTTCTGAACCACAGCCCCAGAGGTGTCGCTCTGTGTTTAGCTTGACACTGGGTTTGTGAGGGGTGTCAACTTGGGAGGGGTATTTTTAAATTATGTATTGATTGTGAACTTGTCATTAGGAATTGCTTCATTAAGATACAATTTAATCTGTATAGTAGCACAGCTGAATGAAACAGGAGGTTCAGTATTTCCTCATGCATGTACCCAGAGCCAGCTGTCCAAGAGTTGGGGAACAAATGGCTGTGATGACATGGCTGAAACAATGTTGTTTACTGACTGCTGCAGCCGGCAGCCTTGGCAACTGCTAGCAGAGACAGCCCATGAGTGGCAGCTGTAGTGGAAATGGCAACATGTGTACGGTGGCTTCCTTACTGCTGTCAAGACCTGCTGCCTCCTCGTTTGTCATCAGGGTGTTTGCAGCTGTCTACCCTGGGTACTGACATGACAGGGTGGACATTCAGGGGGGTGGACATTCAGGTGATCTGTTTTCCCCCCCCTCAGCACATATTGAGATATCAGTCACACACACGCCCCCACACACACACACCCTCCACAAGAAAAAAAAAAAGAGCAAAATGTTGTAGAGATCTCTTTCTGTTTTCCAGATTCCGAGTTGATTCAGTGGAGATTGGGATACCCCAGCAGGCTTGTTTAGGTTGTAATTAATTTTGTCAGACTGAGAGGACTCTTTTTGTCCAGAACAGATTTAGACTCGGTCAGCTGGAATGGGGTGTGGGGATTTCTCGGAATCCTTGGCCACAGAAATTGAATTGGGACTATGGAGAGCACACAACCCTTTCCTTGGTGTTGCAGGTTGGATTTATTATGTTTTAAATTAAGAAGATCAGTACATTTTGATATGGGTTTTTTTTGTATGTATAGAGTTGTCAGGAGTGTGTGTGTGTGTTGTCTGAAAAAAGCAAAAATGTAGCTTCCTTCTTTTCACTTTTCTCCCCTGCTAATTGGTGTCGGTCAGCAGCAAGGGTTTAGGACGGCATGCAACGGGGGAGGCTTATTTTGTCAAGCTGAATATATGTTCGTTTCGTTGTATTTTTTTTTTTTTTTCTTTTTGCTCTCAGTAAAGATATGCATCATGTAGGTTGCAGCTTCTGTTTACCCTATGCCAATTCTGGGGAACATGTACACCTAGAGTGTCACCACAGCTGCTAGTGACTGAGTGACAGCACTGTTGTTGTTGTTGTATTACCGATGTGTCTTTTTCCAGTCTTCTGAACTCTTCAGTTGTAATGTGTACATCTGATATTGAGGTATTTTATATATTTCTGATATTTACATGTTTCTGTGCACACTTTTCATCCAACCATAATCGTTAACTTACGTTTTAGTGAATTTTTTTTTTTTCCTTTTCTACTTTTTGCTGATTGAGAAATGTTTGCTGGTAGTGTTCTGTATTGTTTTGTTGACATTGCTTCATACACACAATAGAATGTTTTTTTCCCTCAGTATAGACTGACTACATGAAAAGTGCATGTTACAGCCTCAAAAGAGAAAATCACCAGCAGGCCTGGCATGTATGTTATAAGGCGAAAAGGGCACTTGTCATCTTTGCAAGCATGTGCATGAGCACATGTACATACACTTTATACACACATACTCGCTCACTCACACACGCACACACACATGCACACACACGTGTATGAGACCATGCAATTCTAAATGCAAGACCTGAACAGTATTGTATTTTTTCAAGCATCTTTTGTCCACTGACCAAGATGACTCTTGCCTTTCGTCCTTGTTGACTACCTGCAGGTTATACGACCATTGGGTTGACATTGGAAAGAAACATGGTAGTAGTTCCTGGAATCGACATTTAGGATACCCCATTGTCACATATCCATATCCCCCCCCCCCCGCTTTTTTTTTTTTTTTTTTTTTTTTCCTTTTTACCCATACAGATTTCTGCTGGAAAAGGAATCTGTTTCCAGAAGTATCGTCCTCATAAATAATGTTCAAGAAAAGGTTGTTGTGTTTTCCATTGGATCCAGTGCGAGGGAGCAGAAAATACCTGTTTGGAAAGCCCAGCGAAGTCAGGAGGTTGACAACAGGATAGAAAATGCAAGTAACATGGAGAAGTGAGTGAAAAGCGGCCATAGAATAAATAGACGAGGCTGAAAGGAGGCTGTTTGGAAGGCCACAGACTGTAGGTGGCTGATGGTTCAGATTGTCTCCCCTGGCTGTTCCCACCACCTCATAATATAGCACATCTGCTGTGCGCTCAACCAGCTTTGCTGGGTGCAGGATAACACAATGGTCTTTCACCTTGTCCCTCAGGCTAAGGAGGTATTAAGAAAATGAGGAAACAAGCACCTGTACAGACCTACCAGCAGTCTGTTTACAATGTGTATCATCAGACATAATGCACATCATGGTTTTCTTGCCACTCATTGATCTCATTTCATCGTTGGACATCGCCACCATTCAGTGAGAGTGTCGGCCAAATGACCAAACCCTAACTTGAAAAGTAGTAAAAAAAAACAAAAAACAACTGCACAATTCTGTGAGAACTTGGAACAAAAGAAAGCCATGTTATTTTTGTTGATACGGGTATATTGTGAATGAGAGAGACGCCTGATCATCACTCCCTGCCCTGGAGAGCGTAGCCTCCAGTCACCATCACTGTGTATGGGATATGGGGAAAAAAGATACCAAACTTATTTAATTAATGAACACAACATGAGAGGTGGAAGTGTTTCTTTTTCTGAGAGGAAGAAGTTCAGGTGTGTGTACGTGATGTTTGAAGCTTTGCTAATGATCTACACTATGTTTGTGGAGTTGGAGTACATGTTATCTTCTGTATGTGTGTAGCTAGTGTTTTTGTAAGATCTAATACACATTAAGTAAACCAAAAATCTGTTTAAACTAACATGTGTGTGGTGTGTGTGAGGGAAGAGAGCTGATGGTGGAACATACATGGTCTTGTCTGTGTATTTTTCAAAAGCAACAAGTTAACATACAGATGTATTTTTTCAAAAGCAACAAGTTAACATACAGAGTGTTTCAAGGGTTTGTTTTTATTTTTTCATACTGCTTACATAAATGATGCACAAGCTGATTGATTATTTTTACTCAACAGCACTCCTAATAGTTGTCCTGAACTTGTGACACATCAACATTTTAACATGTCGGATTATAAATATCCAGAACTTCACACATGAAAATAGCAATAGTGTTAAATACATACATGGTATATGTCGCGGCACGTATTTGTCCTGGGTCTGTTTTAGTGTGGGTGAGACTTCACAGTACTCGGTGTGTGTTGAACTGGGAAGGCCCCTGAATTTGTCCGATTAAATTAGGAGCTCGGACATGTAACATCCTGTTGGGTGCACCGTGTGGTAGGAACTGTTTCGTTACTCAGCTGTGTTTCGTTACTCAGAATCTTTGCTGCACCTTTGTGTGGGGTTTGCACAGTCATCAGGGGAAGTGGTGACCTCCATGTAAGCAATCTTTGTAGTACAAAAGGTCAGTCTTTCGTTTGGGGGTGGTTCATGCGTTCTGTTCAGTTTGTGTTTTGCCGTAAGGGGAGGGACGGGGTACTGAGATGGGAAAAGGAAATGGAAGGGGAGGGGAGAAGGTGCTGGTGGGGTTTGATGTGTTTTCTATGCTCATCCCTTCATTTCCTTTGATTTCAGTCGTCCTTTAATTCATTATTTTAGTCATGTTTCATCCATTTCGTTACTAAGATATGTATAACTAATTTGCTACAGGAATGTGCTAATTTGCTACAGGAATGTGCTATTTTCTGGATAACAGTTTTGTGAGTTTCTAATGTGAATGTTTATGTTAGGCTGTGGAAATTAGACTGTGGTGGTTTTTTTTTTTTTTAGAGTTTGGAAGTGAATTGTGTGTGAAAGGACATGAGAAGGAGAATGTTGAATAAGAGCTGAAAGGTTCGTTTCTTTATGTTCGGGGTGAAGTTTCTAACCCAGGCCTTTCAGGCCTGAAATTTTCTGCACATGAATTTGCTGTCTGGGATCACAAATAGCGGCCAGCATCTTGCCAGACAGCGCCCAAAGCCAGGCAAGCAGGAACGCCGGGTCCTTGCGTCACCAGAGTCGGGCTGTTGCTGATCGGCGCTCCTACATCCAGGTCGCTGTTGGGTTGTCCTGTGGCGTTCTGCAGAGGGGAGAGGGATGGAATCTTCCTCGCCCCTGCTTGCACCTTCACCACTCGGATTGGAGTGATTCTTCTTCTACTTCTCATCATTTCCCCCTAGCCTTGCCCTTTCTACAACACTGCTCTACTCCCTGCAGTTAAGGGTGGCAAGGAGATATCTTCATGTCTTCTTCATCATTTCCCCTAGCCTTGCCCTTTCTACAACACTGCTGTACTGCCTGCGGTTAAGGGTGGCAAGGGGATATCTTCGCGTCTTCATCATCATTTCACCTAGCCTTGCCCTTTCTACAATACCCGCTGTACTGCCTGCAGTTAAAGGTGGCGACGGGAAATCATCCCATCAGAAATTACCACTCATCGTCATCCATTGCCCTCTCTTGATTGTGCCCTTCATTACCGTTCTATGCTTATGGTACGGGCAGTCAGGGGAGATCATCATCTGTGAGGGGAGAAGCTTTGCCTACATATCTTCCTTTTGGCCACCCCTCCTACATCACCGCTCCAGCTTCGCTGTGAGGGGCGGTCAGGGGGGATTATCATCTCATTGTCTGTGCTTATCCTAGAGACATCAGCAGTTTGTGAGAGTGTTACTGGTAGGAACCACTGCTAGGTGATCGTTGTCGGTATAGTGTGTTATCAGATCAGGGGTTACCTATACTGGCTGGTCTATTACAAATCAACCATTAGGCAGCGCCGGTTTCCTAAATAAGTTTTGTGCTCTTCTGAAGTTGGACACATTGGGAGTTCCATTGGTGTGTTGTTGATGTGTGAATTCGCATTGCTAATTGGGTGTTGTAATTTGATAATCTCTCATCTCACGTGCAATCATTGCCATGGTATCTGGTCACCATCTGCCATTCTTTCGTCGTCATTGTTATTATTGCAGCTGAGCAGCAGTTCTGGGTGTCAACTCCAGCTTTCATATTTATTCTTAATCACTCTCACTTCATCCTTCATGTCATCACTTACCCTATTCTTTCCCCCCATTACATTTTGTTGCTTGTTATGTGTTGCCAGTTAGTTAATAACATTTTCTTTGTGGTGTTAAACTTTCTCTTTGAGTTCCTGACTCCTGTATGAGAGGGTTGCGCCCAAACAATAGGACCTACCGTCTCATACAGGAGTCAGGAACTCAAGAGAAAGTTTAACGCCACAAAGAAAATGTTATTAACTAATTGGCAACACATAACAAGCAACAAAATGTAATGGGGGGAAAAGAATAGGGATAAGTGATGATGATACGAAGGATGAAGTGAGAGTAATTAAGAATAAAAATGAAAGCTGGAGTTGACACCCAGAGAACTGCTGCTCAGCTGCAATAATAACAATGATGATGAAAGAATGGCAATGGTGACCAGATACCATGGCAATGATTGCACGTGAGATGAGAGATTATCAAATTACAACACCCAGTTAGCAATGCGAATTCACACATCAACAACACACCAATGGAACGCCCAATGTGTCCAACTTCAGAAGAGCACAAAACTTATTAGGAAAGTGGCACCACTTAATGGTTGATTTGTAATGGACTGGCCAGTATAGGTAACCTCTGATCTGATCACACACTATACCGACAACGATCACCTAGCAGTGGTTCCTACCCAGTAACACTCTCACAAATTGCTGATGTCTCTAGAATAAGCACAGACAATTAGATGACGATCTCCCCTGACCGCCCCTCACAGCGGAGCTGGAGTGATGATGTAGGAGGGGTAGCCAAAAGGAAGACATGTAGGCGAAGCTTCTCCCCTCACAGATGATGATCTCCCCTGACTACCCGTACTGTAAGCATAGAACGGTAATGAGGGGCACAATCAAGAGAAGGCGATGGATGATGATGGGTGGTCGTTTCCGATGCGATGATTTCCCCTCGCCACCCTTAACTGCAGACAGTTAGAGCGGTATTGTAGAAAGGGCAAGGCTAGGGGAAATGATGATCAAGACGTGAAGATATCCCTTTGCCACCCTTAACCGCAGGGAGCAGAGAGCAGTGTTGTAGAAAGGGCAAGGCTAGGGGAAATGATGAAGAAGTAGAAGAATCACTCCAATCCGAGTGGTGAAGGTGTAAGCAGGGGCGAGGAAGATTCCATCCCTCTCCCCTCTGCAGAACGCCACAGGACAACCCAACAGTGACCTGGATGTAGGAGCGCTGATCAGCAACAGCCGGACTCTGGGGATGCAGGGACCAGGATTTCCTGCTTGCCTGGCTTTTGGTCACAGCCTGGCAGCGAGATGCTGGCCACTATCTGCCATCCCAAACAGCAAATTCATGAGCAGGAAAAATGTCAGGCCTGAAAGGCCTGGGTAAGAAAGAAACTAAACCCCTGACATAAAGAAATAAACCTTATATAAAGAAACAAACCTTTCAGCTCTTGTTGAACATTCTCCTTCTCATGTCCTTTCTCCCACTCACTCAAAAAAGAAAAAAAAAAAAGGGAAAAACCCACCTCAGTCATACCAACTAACATTAATTCACATTAGAAACTCGCAAAACTATTATCCAGTAAATAGCACTTTCCAGTACCAAATTAGTTATACATATCTAAACCACAAACTGGATGGATGAAACATGACTGTAAAATGATGAATGAAAGGACGACTGAAATGAAGGGACGAGCATAGAAAACACATCAAACCCCACCAACACCTAACCCTTTCCCATCCATTCCCTTCTCCCATTCTAGTTTCCCCCTTCCCTCCCCTTACAGCAAAACACAAACTAAGCACAATGCACAACCAACCACCACACGAAAGACTGACCTTTTGTACTACAAAGATGCTTATATGGAAGACACCACTTCCCCTGATGACTGTGCAAACTCCACACAAAAGTGCAGCAAAGATTCTGAGTAACCTTACTACCACACAGTACACCCAACAGGGTGATGTCCGAGCTCCTAATTGCATCTGACAAACTCAGGGGCCTTCCCAGTTCAACACACACTGAGCGCTGTGAAGATTCACCCACACTAAAACAGACCCAGGACAAAATATGTGACAAAATATGTGACATTACATATAAATGTCAACTGGAAATTTTTTTTTAATCTAAAACAATTGGCAAAAAGCAACCATTTTCCTCCACAAAATATTCATCTCTCCAGGAACCTTTCAGTAAAATGTAAAAAAAGGTCAGTCATGTTAACAACATTACAGCTTCATTCACACCATAAACTGTGACAAGGAGGAGGGAGGTGGTGGCCACTGAGAAATGCAGGATGATGTCAAGTCAGTTAACTTAACCCACCGTTTAGTTCAAGGTTGAAGAATGCACTTTTCACAAACATTTCATTAAATCATCAACAGAGATTTTCCGATGAAAACCGAAATTCAGTAGAGCACTTGGGACACATAAATCTGACTGAAAGACATGATTAAGAAAGAATAACACTGGAATACATGCACAGTAATGAATCAAACTGGAAGTCCCGTGATGTTCAGTTATTCATCAGATTGGAAGACACATATGATGTTCAATTATCAATCACATTGAAACACACATGTGTTTCGAGAAAACAAATCAGACTGGAAGACACATGTTGTCAAGTAATTAATCAGATTGGAAGACATGGGTTGTTCACTAATTACATTCAGTGATGAACCAAGTTGGAAGGCACTTGATGTACAGCTATTCATCAGACTGAAGGGTACTTCATATCTGGTTATTAATCAAACTGAAAGGCACATGATATTCAGAAATTAACTGAACTTAAGGCATATGATGCTTGGTGATTAACCAAAATAGAAGGCACAAAAGTACCATACTTAATCAGATTAGAAAGCAAATGTGTACCATAACTGACATTCAGAACCTACATCAGGCACTTCAGCTCTACACAGTCCAGCAGATTTCCTTGGTTTTCACTCCTGCATGTCTTTTTTAAAGGGAAAAAAAAACCAAGAGGGACTGTCAAGAAACGGGACTGGAAACTGTCCAGACGGTATACACAGGAACACTGACTCCTCCATCACACCACTGAAGGCAAGCAGTGAAAGTCCATCAAGTTCTGGATGATTTAACCTGTTTTATGCTACTATGAGGGAGCTGATCCCAATCAGCAATACATGACCGCCAACACAGCAGTACTGATTCAAAGTCACCGGTTCCACACCCATGGCTGGAACCCCATAGGATTCTCTCTTATCACTCCACAGTTCACCTGATCCTGCCGATGGGAAAGACAACAGGTAGCACTGGGTGGGGGAGGGGGGGAGCCCATCATACACACCTGATTCACCAATCATATTGACCACAGACCTGCCATACTATAGCTATCATTGTCAGGTTGACAACCACCACAGACTAGCAGTATTATAGCTATCAATTGGCTGGCTAAAGTGAAGAACGACAAACTACCCTTGTGAAGACAGGACACAGAACTCGGTTAAAAAAAAAAGCCACCCAAAGCTGATGATGAAAAGCCTAAGTAAAAAGTAAAACAACAAAGATCATGGCCAGTGGACAAGACTAGAGAGAGTGAAGTGGTTCATACTTTGATGCTATCATCAGTCAGCGGATCAAAGACCCAAATCCAAACACAATGCACAAACAGCAGCAGCCCCAACAACACTGACGCCATCTGGAAAAGCTGGCACATCGCTCTCAGACCCAAACTGAAGCCAATGTGAAACCACTCTGACAACAGAACCACATACGAAGATTCAAG
The DNA here is from genome assembly GCA_016801955.1 of Conus betulinus. Taxonomy (NCBI): domain Eukaryota; kingdom Metazoa; phylum Mollusca; class Gastropoda; order Neogastropoda; family Conidae; genus Conus; species Conus betulinus. The sequence goes on along the minus strand of JADBJO010001406.1, from coordinate 148,000 downwards.
CAGGGCCATGACATCCACAGGATTATCGAGAAGGACACAATCACTTTGAAGACACTGGTCACCATGGAGAGGAAAAGGAAGCCGAAGCGATGCGGAGATGCAGACAAGATTGAGCCGACTGTCCATGACCATCTTCCCTGGCCAGGAACAGAGCAGGGGAGGGGAAGGCACGGCAGATGGTGGAAGCGATGGAGAACCAACGCTGCCAAGTCAGCTGTGAAGACTTTGACATCTGGGACCCCCTCCCACAAACCATCACAAGTGCAGCCAGCTGCTGCTGTGTTTCTTCACGGCTGAGCACTGCACACACCCCCACACCCTTCCCCCACCCCTCTCCCCAACCTCCCTCCTGCTCAGCTGGGGTCTGGAACCAGTGACAGTGACTTTTTATGAAGTGTTAATTTACGGTCCAACTCCACCCTCCTCTTCGGTGGTCAGTTTGTTATTGTTTTGATGGCAATGGCTGTCCACATACCAGCACAGGCATCGTCAGTAGGATAAATGAAATAAACTAATTGATTTGAAAATAAATAATAGTAATACATATCTATCAAAATGTTAAATGGTATATTTCAATCATCATGTAATTTGTATAAATATATATCTATAAAAAAAATTATACTGTATATTTCAATCTGCATGAAATTTGTATCATAAATATAATTATGTTTATCAAAATTTCCTACTGATTGAAAACAAGCAAAGAACTGCTGTCCAAATCAAGGCACCATTCGAGCCACACAGACCAGCAGTACTACAGCTATCAACGTCAGGTTGACAACCACCACAGACCAGCAGTACTATAGCTATCAATGTCAGGTCCACCACAGACCAGCAGTACTACAGCTATCAAAGTACAGTTGACAACCACTACAGACCAGCAGTACTATCGCTATCAAAGTCTGGTTGACAACCACCACACACCCAGCAGTACTACAACTATCAATGTCAGGTTGTCAACCACCACAGACCAGCAGCACTACAGCTATCAATGTCAGGTTATGTCAGGTTAACAACCACCACAGACCAGCAGTACTACAGCTATCAATGTCAGGTTGACAACCACCACAGACCAGCAGTACTACAGCTATCAATGCCAGGTTGACGACCACCACAGACCAGCAGTACTACAGCTATCAATGCCAGGTTGACGACCACCACCACAGACCAGCAGTACTACAGCTATCAATGCCAGGTTGACAACCACCACAGACCAGCAGTACTACAGCTATCATGTATGGTTGACAACCACCACAGACCAGCAGTACTACAGCTATCAATGCCAGGTTGACAACCACCACAGACCAGCAGTACTACAGCTATCATGTATGGTTGACAACCACCACAGACCAGCAGTACTACAAGCTATCAATGCCAGGTTGACAACCACCACAGACCAGCAGTACTTTAGCTGTCGATGTACAGTTGACAACCACTACAGACCAGCACAGTACTATAGCTGTCGATGTCCAGTTGACAAACCACCACAGTACTATAGCTGTCGATGTCCAGTTGACACACCCACAGACCAGCAGTACTATAGCTGTCGATGTCCAGTTGACAACCACCACAGACCAGCAGTACTACAGCTGTCGATGTCCAGTTGACAACCACCACAGACCAGCAGTACTACAGCTGTCGATGTCCAGTTGACAGCTGTCGATGTCCAGTTGACAAACCACCACAGACCAGCAGTTCTACAGCTGTCGATGTCCAGTTGACAACCACCACAGACCCAGCACAGACCAGCAGTTCTACAGCTGTCGATGTACAGTTGACAACCACCACAGACCAGCAGTTCTATAGCTGTCGATGTACAGTTGACAACCAAACCAAGAAAGTGGAAAGAATTCAACAAACTATGTTACCTGATAGAGCCGTGATATATAATATATCAATGATTCTGTTTCTTTGCATTTTCAAAATCCATTTTGCCTTCGATACAAACCAGACAGATGATGTCTTATCTCTTTAAGTACCAACATGCTTGTATAAAAAATGATCTCCTGGGTGATTCAGGATTTGGGGCATTTTGACTCAGAAATTTACAGCTCTTCGTTCATTGAAGGACCTCCCCTCCCCCCCCCCCCCCCCAACTCCAACTCCATATTGTTTTGATCTGTACCTAGTTCTCTTTTTGATGAAACCAAAATAAAACAGAGAAAATTGGCCAAAGGTAACTTGTTCATATAAAAAGAAAAACATGTAGGAAAAATTGCAATAAATTTTGTTAAAAAAACCCAATGTATCTGCCAGGGTCAAACTTGTCTCTTCCCCATTCATACACACACGGCCTTACTCGCAAGTATACTTCTTTCTATTCATGTATTGCACACACACACACACACACACACACACACACACATGCATGCATGCAGGCACTCAAAAAAAAAAAAATTTCACACACACACACACACACACACTTACCAGTCTAAGAAAGCTTACACATACAATTTGTCTCATCTCTCTCCCCTCCCCTCCTCTCTCCTCCCTGTACAACCCCAGTCCCAGCCCACAAAAACACATCAAAACAAAACTTTCAAGATGTAGAGCATAGTACACACATCCTTCACAAACTATGGAGGGGAAATGTTTCCCTGTGCTGGCCAACAGGCTGACTACAAACCGCTCAAAGAATGAGAACCAGAGACATGTCAGACCAGACAGGAGCTACTTAGGGACTGTTCGGCTGTGCAGAACATGCCGCTATGACTTGGGATGCAACTCAAAGTGCTAAGACAGAGATAAGGGATACTGACACATGCCTCGATCCTGCAAATGCAGATGGATCAGTCCCACACAAATGTTCTGACTAGCCTTCAAAATGTATTACACACCCCCTACCCCTCAAAAAAAAAAAAAGAAAAAAAAAAAAAGGTGATGAAGTATTTCTAAGGCTTCTCAGTTTTCTTCAAAAAGGGTATACAAAAAGAATGGGATCAGTCTGAAAGCTGGAGTAACACTGGGCTGCTCACTTTGTCCAGCACTGTGTGTGCTGGAGATGGGCTTCATCTTGAAAGCAGCCCATGAGCGATGACAGGTGCAGCTGATCTCAGGAGGAGAGATACCAAAATTCCCCCTCCGCAAGCTTTCCTGGATGACAAATATGAAGCAGTTACGTGATTTTTTTAGTATGAGTTTCATACCAATGAAATCATGAAGCCTCTTCCTGCAGAAAAGAAAAGCAGATGAAAGTTATGTTCACTCTAGACAACCAAACCGTTCCCATCGTGAGAAAAGAACCAGTCAAAAGCTTTAGAAGCTGCTCCCTGTGCGAGACACAAGGAAAAAAGGAGTAGCGTGAGATTGGATACACACTCGGGTTCATCACAACAGATGATTCTGACTGAACTCGCTGTGCCTGAGAAAAACAGAGCGGAGGACGACCACATCTCCCAGACTGAGAAGTACGCCGGTCCACCCAGCAGCTTGTGGGAACCTGGCTTCCAGACCCAAGTCCTCACCACAGACGTAGAAGCAGGTGAGGCTTAAGGCCAGTCAACCTAGGATCTGAAGCAGCTGTGGGAACACACAAGGCCCAGAACCCTTAGGGCAATGGCAAAGGCAGCTGCAAGGAGTTCTGGCTGGCTTTGGTTCGGGAGGAACAGAAGTGCACTCCCTAAGGTATAAATCTGCCATCTTTGGTCAGCGATGCTGGTCAGACATCCATGAAGAAAGGCAACCCTTTCAGACACCCAGCCATCCACAAGGTGCAGCTTTTAATTCCGGCAGCACCAGAAATGTCTTTGACAGCATAGGGGTACCTAGGCGTCATACCCTGGATGCAGCCTGGCTCCCTTACAGTGGTGAGAAGGTGAGGACCAGAACACTTGTCTGAAGAAGACTAGGCGTTCTTTCATGAAGACCTTCTGCTGTGGAGTTCCCCCTACAGGTTCTTCCTGTTGTGCACACTGTTTTCTGATCACTGGCAATACGGCCAGGCAAAGACAATCTGGAGCTGAGAAATTCCCCAAGAAAAATGAGCTGTCCCCATCCACACTGCTGTGTTCTCATGACCTTTGGCCTGCCCCCTTGACACCTCCTCTCCCCAGTCCGACCTTACAGTGAATGTAGTGCCGATGCTCGCTGTCATCCCTCTCTGCACTACTGGTCATAGCCACTTCTTCCTCTTCTCTTCTGCTGACGCTCATTCCAAACAGGTGTAACACTGATGTCAGCTAACTCACACGGACCACTCTCACAAGCTTTCACGCAGGTCATAACCCCACTTGTGAGCACAAAGTTGATAGGTCAAAGGCAAGTCTTCACACTTCCCACCATCGAGCAACATCAGTGATTTAAGATGGCAACCGCCCTTGTGGAGAACGATGCTGACTGCTTCAACTGCAGAGAAAGTCCTTCTTGTCACCTTCCGTTCAATACAACCTGAAACAGTATTGCCTGTCATTGCTATTATACAAAGAAAACCAAAGTGAAGTATGGGGACACATTTTCAATGGCACTGACCATTCAACATCACACACAAAAAGCTGATTTTCATTTACACTGGGAATTCTGAACATATGGCACATACCAAGCAAATCACACTACGTCCAGGGTTTTTCCATCTAAAAAATAACAAAAACTGAGCAACCAAACATTCAGTCGGTGGTACTGAAGGGCAACCCTTTACCCCAACCCGATCCCTCTATTCTGTGAGAAACATTCCAGGAGTTATGGACTAAAAACACAGAAAGTGTCACTCTCCATCGTTTCATACACAACTAGCAGTGATGTTCCTTGCTACATGACATTCTTGGGGTTCTCACTCTTGGCAAGGGCAACTGTTCAACAAGAAACCAACTTGTGCTGAAGCTTCGACAACTCGTTAAGAAAATGGAAGAACAGAAATGTTCACTGTTGACTCCCCACTGTAAGTGTCTGGTCTTCAGAGTCAGGTATCGGAGGATACAGGGAATGTTCTCTGTTGACACAAGGTCATTTGTGCTGACCACTTTCCAATCATGTACAACAGAATGATGATACGAACCTTCCCAGTTTGAGATTGTAGGGTTGATAACTTACACTTGTTATCACTACTTTTCTGTTTCTTTCTTTGTTTTGTTTTTTGTTCCGTTCTGCTCTTGCTGTCTTTTTATTCAGCAAGCTAAGGGAACATTTGCTGATACCTTTACAGTATACTTTCTTAAACGTTTTGGAAAATTCAACCTCCTTCACTCGGAGTCAATGCAATACTTATCTAAGTCACTCTGACATATTGGGGAAATTCAACCTCCTTCAGTTCAGCCAGTGAGAATATCTAACAATCCAAGTCACATTGTCAATCATTAAAAGTCTAGAAACCCTACCTGTTGGAGCGATGGGTTTCCCCCCCTGTCTGGCTTCAATGAAGCTTCAGTCTTTCCCTTCTAAAACCATCACCTCTCCAGCGGAAAGACAACCCAAAGAGCTGCACACACACAACAGCAGGACAGAGGGGGGACGAGAGATGAAGAAAAGATGGCATCAACCAACCATAGGCATTAACAGTCAACAGATCTGAAATGCCCTTCATGATAATCAGACAGAGAAGACAGCAAAATGATGACAGATGATTTACATCTACCCAAACCAGGTTTGAAGCCAACAGTCACAAATGCTGACCCACAATCTAAAGACATCAATAACATGAACTGGATGTTCACTTGGATTCAAGAGCCAACCATGTGAGCTGAATTACGGAGAAAGACACCAACTACTGATTGGTTTGCCTTGAGCGTTTTAAGTCGTTTCTCCCTCTAAGCAGCAATAAACAATGAGATTCAAGATAATACCCCAAACCTTTGTGTTGGTAGTGTTAAGTTGTTCATGCGCTATTTGAGTTTGAATCTGTCAACAATGTGGATTCATGTGTCACTTTGAAAATGGATAACAAGATGTAAGTACAGATTGTCAGACCTAAACAACACCCCCCCCCCCCCCTCCTCCCCTGCTACATACAATGTTTGGAAATGTTAGTGGCACTGGACAAGTCAACTGCTCTTCAGCCAGGCATGATGTATGTCAACAAGGTGGTGACCACTGCTCATCTTTCACTGGACTTCTCTCCCTGCCAGCCCCCTGCACACACCCCACACACGGACAGGCGCCGAACGTCCGCTTCATGGATCATGTACTGCAGCCTGTTGTCAGGTTCTCCATAATGTAGCTACCCAGCGCTGTGAAGCAACTGACAATAATTCATACACAGAACATGCACACATAGTGAGCTAGATTAAAATAGTCCTTCAAACCAAAATGAGCTAGATTAAAATAGTCATTCAAACCAAAATGAGCTAGATTAAAATAGTCATTCAAACCAAAATGAGCTATATTAAAATAGTCATTCAAACAAACCAATCACTAGATCAAAGACTACAAAAGAGGCCTGGTATTATGTGTTTCACACACACACACACACACACACACACACACCACACACACGCATGCATGCACACATACACACGCAAGAGATAGTTCTCTTTTACCTGTTTTACAATCAGATTTCATATCCATCCCTGTTATCCCCCCATCATCTCAAAAAGTAAGTCTGTGGCTTTGTTTTTGGACAATGACCAAACTGGGGGTGGTACTTGTCACTCGATCTTCCAAAAGTGAAAGGATCTCATCACACAAGAGAAAACTTCTTTATGGTTACATGTGAACTGGCTGCTATCTTGAGGGGTTTACAGTAGAATTTAACAGTTACCTTATTTCAAGTTTTATTTTATGTTGATTCAAAATCACTATTTCGAATGATAATGTCTTCAAAATGAAACAAAAACCAGTCTTCTGAAGAAAAAAAAGAGATTGGTCATCTATTTTTTGTCTGTTTATGGTACAAAGAGTACATTTTCATTAGCTTCAATCCTGAAGGGAAATTGAGGGCAAGGACGGGGAAGATCAATGCCAAGGACGGCACCAACAAATGTTAATGATGCAATGCTGCTGTGTTAAGAACAGGGATATTGGCCTAGTAGAGAAAATATGCTGAAACTCTTGTCAACAACATGAGTACAGGGCTATTTCATTTGGAAGCCATGCAAAGTTCTAATTGGTAAAAGGGACATTCACTGTATAGTATATTAAGAAACAATGCCAAGTTTGAAATGGAAAAAGGCTCCTGTATTTATAACCTGTTATCCACTTTCAGAATCAAATCAGAAAGAATGGTAAACCTTTATGGGACATGATACTTCTTTTAAATCAATTCATATGCACTTATATGTCTCAGATATGAACCTGGATTCAATTTCTTTTGAAGATATATTGTCTTTGAATTTCATGTTTCAAAAACAGTTTTTAATTTGCAGCCCTGTTGCAAATTTACTTCAAACTACATTTTTTTTTTCCTTTTTGCTCCGACTGTGTCCTTTAACATTTCACTGACCTTTTACTGGTGGTTCTTAACCATGATTTACCACACAAACACCACACAAAAAAAGGGAAAAAAAAAAAGAAAAAAAGAAAAAAATGTCACACAAAAAATGTGTATGCATGCACACTCACCTGCAGAGACAGATACATGTGCTCATGCATGCACATACTCGCATTCCTTCATCATCTCTAACCTAAAATCACTTTTAGTGAACATAATATTATACTGATTAACGAACAAACATTCAAACTTGCACACATCAAAAGCTTCAAATCAGATGTAAACTTTGCAGTCTGATGCACACACACACACACACAAAAAAATGTATCTGTTGCGCACAGGAGTCCAAGGCATATCACAAAGAACAGATACAAGCCAATGGATCCGATAAAATCAAACACATCCACATGTAAAAGCCCTCCGTCAGACAGTAAATCAACGAAGAGCATTTGAGCAAGGCGGTAAGAAGGCACAATTGTGTAAGCTGACTATACATGATAAATCTTTAGGGCTTGACACTCTGCTCTAGCATGTCACTTTACTTGTAAACTGTATCGATCAACGCTTCAAGGCGAAATTTAATTAAACACCTTCAATGTCACTGCTCAAGTTCCACTTCCAAAACATCATGGCTTAAATTCCATTTCATGCACAAAGACCAGGTAGGCAAAGAGCAAGGGGGCATCATTACAGAACATGTATGCTTCAGCAGCATCATTCTTTTCCCCTTTATGAAAGGGTTACTAGAATGACATGGAAGCTGCTCATCTGTACTGGAACAACAGCAAAACGCACACACATACACATGCATGCCACATACACACACCCACACCCACACCCACACGCCATACACACCGCACACACACACACACATGCAGACTTGCAGTCAGGCTATCAGTTCTGCAGGTGTAGGACCACCCCCCCCCCCCCCCCCCACCCCCAACTGAAAGCGTCTCTCGGTGAACACAGTTTTGACGTGGAGTCCACACTCACGCAACACACTTGTCAGTGTGACCATGGCGAAGGAGTCCACACTCGCACATCACACCTGTCAGTGTGACCATGGCGAAGGAGTCCACACTCGCACAACACACTTGTCAGTGTGACCATGGCGAAGGAGGAGTCACACACTCGCACAACACACCTGTCAGTGTGACCATGGCGAAGGAGTCCACACTCGCACAACACACCTGTCAGTGTGACCATGGCGAAGGAGTCCACACTCGCACAACACACCTGTCAGTGTGACCATGGCGAAGGAGTGCAGCTCACAGCAAACTCCAATCCAAGCTCAAGAAATGACCATGTCAGCCAGGGCCCACAACTTGCATTCCTTCACCATGCAACGCTGTGACAGGATCGTCAGTTGTCTGCTCATTCCCACAGACACTGGAGGCAAGACCATGGGAGTGACGAGCAACGTCCTCAGAGCTGTACAGTGAGCTTGTTTAGCTTGTTTTCTTTGTTTGCTTGCTTGTTTAAGGATGGACGATCCTTCAGGCAACTGACCCAAACAGTTCTGTTTCTGTTTCATCACCAGAACTACATCCTCTCTACCTCAAACGGCACGGGACTCAACAGCTCCATCCTTTTCCAAACACAATCATGTCTCCCTTAAAAAAAAAAAAAAAGAAAAAAGGAATCACACTATGGTATTGCATACATTTTTTTTTCTTAGGGCAGGAGGAGGAGGGGGGGGGGTGGGGGGTGGGGAAAGGGAGTGGTGGTGGTGGCTCCCGCATTTGGAAAAGGAAAAAAAATTCACTTGTGATTTCATAAAAAAAAAAAACAGTTGGAAGATGGGCTGGAGAAAACACAGTTTGTTGTTGCTGTTGTTTTCAATCTCCATTCTCTTCTGACCGGAATGCATGCACACGCTTTGTTGAGCTTTCACAGTTGTAGACAGTCTTCCACAGTGCTAGCTGCTCTCTGGAAGTCGATGATGGTTGGTTGTGGTTTCTCTTTTTTTTTTTTTTTTTTGCACACTGTGTTTGTGGACATGGGGGGGGGGGGGGGGGGGGGATAAGTGACAATGTGTTGTTCATGACCCAGTGGTTTTAGTTCACTCCACTCTGCACCGCAGCCACCCTGTCAGCATGGCACGGTCCCCAAGAATGACTGCCAACAGCGCCACTTCCATCTGCTGCAGCCACAGGTGATTGGCAATGCCCACACTACCCATAAAAAGGATGCGCTATTCCCCCCGCAGGGAGCACTATCCACAGGGGAACGCTATTTACAAGGGAACACTATCCATAGGGGAAAGCTATTCATAAGGGAGCACTATCCACGAGGGAACACTATCCACAGGGAAAACACTATCCACGGGGAACACTATCCACAGGGGAACACTATCCACAGGGGAACACTATCATCACAAGGGAACACTATCCACAGGGGAACACTATCCACAGGGGAACACTATCCACAGGGGAACACTATCCACAGGGAAGCACTATCCACAGGAAACAAACAATATCCACAGGGGAACACTATCCACAGGGAGCACTATCCACGAGGGAACACTCCACAGGGGAACACTATCCACAAGGAAGTAACCATAGGGAAACACTATCCACAGGGGAACACTGTCTATCCACAGGGGAACGCTATCCACAAGGGGAGCACTATCCACAGGGAAACACTATCCACAAGGAAGCACTAACCATAGGGAAACACTATCCACAGGGGAACACTGTCTATCCACAGGGGAACGCTATCCACAAGGGAGCACTATCCACAGGGGAACACTATCCACAAGGAAACACTAACCATAGGGAAACACTATCCACAGGGGAACACTGTCTATCCACAGGGGAACGCTATCCACAAGGGAGCACTATCCACAGGGGAAACACTATCCACAAGGAAGCACTAACCATAGGGAAACACTATCCACAGGGGAACACTGTCTATCCACAGGGGAAACGCTATCCACAAGGGAGCACTATCCACAGGGGAACACTATCCACAAGGAAGCACTAACCATAGGGAAACACTATCCACAGGGGAACACTGTCTATCCACAGGGGAACGCTATCCACAAGGGAGCACTATCCACAGGGGAACACTATCCACAAGGAAGCACTAACCATAGGGAAACACTATCCACAGGGGAACACTGTCTATCCACAGGGAACGCTATCCACAAGGGAGCACTATCCACAGGGGAACACTATCCACAAGGAAGCACTAACCATAGGGAAACACTATCCACAGGGGAACACTGTCTATCCACAGGGGAACGCTATCCACAAGGGAGCACTATCCACAGGGGAACACTATCCACAAGGAAGCACTATACCATAGGGAAACACTATCCACAGGGGAACACTGTCTATCCACTAGGGAACGGATCCACTATCCACAGGGAGCACTATCCACAGGGGAACACTATCCATAAGGGAGCACTATCCATAGGGGAACACTATCCACAAGGGAGCACTATCAACAAAGGAGCACTATCCGTAAGGGAGCACTATCCACAGAGGAGCACTATCCACAGGGGAACACTATCCATAAGGGGAGCACTATCCATAGGGGAGCACTATCCACAAGGGAGCACTATCCACAAGGGAGCACTATCCATAGGGGAGCACTATCCACAAGGGAGCACTATCCACAGGGAGCACTATCCACTATCCACAGGGAACACTATCCACAGGGGAAACACTATCCACAGGGGAGCACTATCCACAAGGGAGCACTATCCATAAGGAGCAGCACTATCCACAGGGGAACACTATCCATAAGGGAGCACTATCCACAGGGGGAACACTATCCATAAGGGAAGCACTATCCACAGGGGAACTATCCATAAGGGGCACTATCCAAGGGAGCACTATCCACAGGGGCACTATCCACAGGGGAGCACTATCCACAGGGGAGCACTATCCACAGGGGAGCGCTATCCATAAGGGAGCACTATCCACAGGGGAACACTATCCATAAGGAAGCACTATCCACAGGGGAAACATTATCCACAGCGGAGCACTATCCATAAGGAAGCACTATCCACAGGGGAAACACTATCCACAGGGGAACGCTATCCACAAGGAAACACTATCCACAGGGGGGCACTATCCACCATAGAAGAAACAGTGCACAACATTACGTGGTCTGTTATGCACCTGAAAGACAAAACGGTGGTTTCACTCTTCTCGTCTTCAACCTTTCACATCTTTTGCGTAGTCACACAGATACAAAGTCATCCTCCTGACGAGCGTTCCACAGGCATCCTCTGAATCTTGAGCAGCTACCACAATACAGCTGTCTTTTCCCTTTAATACTTTCGCAAATGCAACAGTTCATCTTTCAAAAAAAAAAAAAAAAAAAAACTTTTGCTAGTATGTACCAACAGAATAAGGCTTATGTTACCACATTTGTACATGAGCATGTGTCTTGTTTGTGCAAATGTGTTTGTATACGTGTGAGAATGCAAACGTGTGAATGTACTCGCATGTGTGCGCCCGTATATTACTACTGCTTATCCACGCTCCGATCTACGCTGTGGTGTCGTACACGTTGTCCTTCACCTGCTGTCGAGGGTTGTTCCCCAAGCTGGGAGTAGTTGTCCCCATGCTGTAAGCAGTCGTAGAGATTTGTCTCCACTCTCTCCCCATCTGCCTCCCCGTCCCCGATAATATTGTTCTGCCCGTCGCGCTCGCGCGGCGCCTTTAACGGCGTCTTCCCACCACTCACGATATGGTCATAGTCCTCCTCTTCGGAGGGACTACTTCTCGTGGACTCCACGCGCTTCCGGAGCAGAGTCCTCTCCGGCTTGGGAGGCGGAGTCCCCGGGGGGAACATGGGCGGAGAGCCAGGGGGAGGCAACTCAGGGATGGGTGGGGGGTGGCACTTCGAGGAAGGTTAAGCGTTCCGTTGGGGTCAGGCTCTGAATACACTGCTCTGCTGTGTTGGGTAGTTTGGCATCCACAGGAAAGGTGTAGGGTGGGGTGGTGGTGGGAGGGGCGTGGTTTTCCCGGCTCGGCATACACAGGTTCTTGCTTGCTGGGTGACGGCTTTGTAGAAGATGGGATCATCGTCGTCGCGCTGGCAGCAGGGGCGTCGACATAACGGCATTATGCCGCTGTAACTGCCACTGCGTCTGTCACAGGTAGAAAAAAAGAAAGTTGTAACAAAGTTCAGTCTCTTCTTTGTTTCCAGTCGTGTCGTTTTCCACTGACATTTTGAAGAACGTTAATTATCCTTTTTGGCATTTCAAATCATATTAATCATCATTAACATTTTCATTAATATTATTTGTTACTGGCATTTTTAAATATGTCATTTATTATATACATTTTCAATGACATCCTTTACAATTAAAACTCAATGTTATTTCTCAACAGCATTCTGAGGAATGCCATTTATCAATGATATTTTGAATACTGTCATTCATCATTCATTATGTTCAATAGTGTCATGTATCATTGATATTTTCAGTAATGTCATTTACCATTAACATTTAAATAACTCCATTTATCAGTAACCTTTTGAACAATGTAAATTACCAAGCATGTTTCGAACATCATTCTTCATTAACATTACAAATAACATTGTTTATCAATAACATTTTGAATAATGTCATGTGTCAGTAACATTAACATCATCTATCATTAATATTTCAGCTACTCTCATTTCTTGTTCTCATTTTCAACAATGCCATTCATCATAAACACTGTAATAACTTCATTCATTTATTATCATTTCAAATCATGTCATTCATCACTTGCACTCTGAGTCTGGCACAGTTCAGCCGAATCCTGTGGGCATGCAGGAATCACCGGCAGGAGGATTTTCACCCTTGTTACCACCCAAGAACTCCAGTCCTGACAGGATCGCTTTTGAATGGTGTCTTGATTTTCATTTCTGTTCCACTTCGACATCAGGCAGTTTGACCAGATCTGCCTATTCAATTGTTTCATGCTGCTTTCAGACCAGCTGACCGACCACCAAGGGCTCTCTCGTCTCATTCAAATGACTCTCAAAATAGACGTTTGAAAAGAAAGAAGAAGAAAAAAAAAAAAAAAAGAAAACCTACATGAAACATCCATACGTCTTGAGAGTCTGATTTAAATTCAACAACACTGACTTTTCTTTTATTTTAAAAAGTAATCATAATGACTACACCACCACCCTGGACAAACGAATCACAAGACAAAATATGAGTTGTTTCTTCTACCTCTTACATCTTCAGGCAAGATGAACAACACTCAGGACCACAAAAACGAAGAGCATGCAATCGCTTGTCTTTGTTGCCTCACTTTGCAGCTCACTTTCTTTTTTTTTTCAAGGTCAGACTGTAGGACTTGGCCCATCCCTCCACTTACTGACATCTCCAACACCGCGCATTGTCGATCTGTCAGGAAACGAGTACACAAACACCAGCGGTACCACTGCACTTTTCAGAGACTCTGTTACCTTCGCTTGACGAGAAAGACGGTGAGAAGAACCAGAAGGATGATTACTCCCACCACACAGGCTGGAATGATGATGAAATTGGCACCTGCAGCACAGCAAGATTCAGCGTCAAGTCTTCACCACTGAACAGTGCAGGTCAACACAGTGCTGACTGGGGTTTGTTGTGAAAAAGTGCTGTGTTAATACAGCCATACACACACACTCTCACACACACACACACACACACACACACACACACGTTCACACTCCCCCCCCCCCCCCCCCCCCCCCCCCCCACCCCCCACACATATCCCCCCCCCCCCCCCATTCAGTCAGTCTTAACTGTAGCATACACACTTTTGGCCATTCTTCCACTCTTTTTCTCTCTCTCTCTAACGCATGCATGCATGCATGCATGCATGCACACACACACACACACACACACACACACACACACACACACACACACACACTTTCATGCACATATGTGCTGTAACATGTATATCCATTCTTTCCTCCCTTGGTCCCTCTCTCTTGCTCTCTAAAACACACACACACACACACACACACACACACACACACACACACACACACAAATTCCTTTATTCTGTCTGTCTCTCCCTAGAACCCCACATTCCTGGGCACTCCCTCTTCCCCCCCCCCCCCCCCCTCCACCCCCTCCCCACCCTACCACCTCCACACCCATTCCTCTTCCCCTCTGGAGCAAGAACTGTCAAGGAAGGCTGCAAGACATGGCGATCTGTTTACCGGCATTGCTGTTCCTGGGCTGCCTGTCTCCGCCACCGTCACCGTCATCGTCACCACCGTCATCAGCCCCACCATCATCATCCTCATCATCACCACCATCAACACCACCATCCTTGTTAGGCACATTGGTGGGCAGTGGCATAAAACCTCCACAAGACACGCTCATTTTCTCACCCCGTGAGCTGCACAAAGAACATCACTCAATTCCTTCAAAGGAGAGACTCGGGGGGAAACAAGAATTCACTTTTTTGTGCTCCTTTCCCCAACACATAACACAGAGAATTTCACTATACATCAATAACACACAGAATAGCTTTTTTGGTCCAAATTTCATGTTCAATTATTATACACAGGTTCCAATCACTTTCCATCTACTTTCTTAGTAACTGTTTGACATCCCACAGAGGGGGCTCGCTTTCTTTCTTTTTAACGAGCAACACACAAATATTACATTTCTTTTTTTTTTTTTTTTCAAACAGTCACCAGGTAAATATATTTTTTTCACTCTACCAGCAGGAATCAAGCTTCCAGGATGTTGGTAGTACGATCCAATGGTTGGAAGCTGAGGTTTCCCATGAGGAATCAATATTCTGACAAACAAAATCCCTAACAGACTTCTGTTAACGCTACATCGACATCGACCACTCTCTGGTCCTTAGGAAAGCTACGATTCCCTTTTGCAACCCCCAAGGTTTAAAACTGACTACCAACTCAGCCCAAGCCAAGCCACCTATCCTCCTGTCTGACAACTCCTGGTCTGCACGACAGATCAGGAACACAGACGTCCTACAAACAGTGAGCTTCTCTCACTAATCGCATGCATCAGCGTCCAATCAACGACAAGAAAAAGTTTGGGATTCAAACACTGTTCACATATGGTCTAACATTTTTGTCAAAAGTTCTAAATCGCCACCTGTATGTATCTCTTGTCATGAAAATAATACCAAGGAGAAAAAAAAACAACTAAGGTATG
>JADBJO010001406.1:117500-127500 GCA_016801955.1 Conus betulinus | reverse complement strand
CCAAATAAACCTCGCGCCGTGAAAGTAGTCTGCATTTCATCAATGACAGACAAATGCCGTTCATGACAAGAAACCCTTGCTCACCGCCACGCCCCTAACATTCCACTCCTTGTACATCTTAAGCTTCAGAGTTATCTGTTCATTGTAATTAGTACCTGATCAAATGTACGTCTATGTTCTTCAGGGCACATTTCTCTCGATGTTTTACTTGGAGGTTAAGATAAGAAGGAGGGGAGAGTGTCTGAAAATCCTTCCCCTTTCCCACCTTCAAAGCGCCTTCCTTCCCACAGCGTCGAGTGTTGGCGTTCTGCAGTCGCACGTCCAGGGCCAGTAACCTGAGGTTGCCAGAGGGTCGTAGTAGGATGCAGCGACACATGGACGGGTGTCCGGCAGGTGGACCATGCCGCGCAGCGCGTGAAGTAAATGAAGGTGCCGTTGACCGTCTGGTTGCTGCACAGGTTGATCATGTCGTTTCTGCTCTGCTCCGGGTCGGCTAGCAACAAGAACAGTGCACATCAGATGTGTGTCTCTGTGTGTGTAACTGTATGTGCATGTATGTGTACATACTTGTTTCGCCCCACCCTCCTTAAAATAAATCATAACCCAGTCATATTTCTAAGTTTCATATTCATTCTTTAATTCAATAAGCAAATTGCAAAGTAAAGTACATTGCACGTACACACACACACACACAACTACACGCACATGCACCCAGGATTGCACATACTAACGCATGCACATACGCAAGCAAGAAAATGTTGCTTATAGACCAGCTGACCGTAAAGGGGGCACATCAGGCCTGTCACCATGTTGAAGACAACTCGCAAGTCATTCATTCACACAACTCTTTAAAATACATCTTCTAAAAATCCACCTGAAATTTTATCAAAAATCTTTCCAATAAAATCTTAGATCCAATGAAAAATATTGATCTTTTTCAAGAATTCAAAGATCGCATCAGGTGGAACATCTCTGAACAAAGTTTTCCAGGAATCGGCTGTAAAATGTAAAGACCTTCCATTTTAAATGTGGTACATATGCAAGCACATACATCTAATGAAAAGCATTACATACAGAACCACATCATACCTCTTTCAAAATTCCAGGTAATACCGAGTCAAAACATTCATCTGAATAAATACATGAGTCAAAACATTCATCTGAATAAATACGTAAGTGCAGAATGAACAATGTACTTTATGATTTTTTTTTTTTTTTTTTTTTTTTTTTTTTTTTTTGCTGTTCCCAACCTCTGCACCACCTCAGAGGCAGTGCACCCACGCCGCTCATTCCCACACCCCGTCCACAGCCATAGCCCGGTCGGCCCCGCCACAGCCCCAGCACCGGCAATCCACAGGGAACAGTCAATGTCAAGTCATCAAGAGGCAACCGACTTGAGGAGACGCTGCACTGCTGCTGAGTCACTTCAGTGGTGTTCAGTGGCGCCTGTTCTGATCTAACACATGCAGGACACCACCTACTAAGCCCCCTATTGACAACAGTAATTGCTTAGTCGCGGAGCCGGTATGAGCGAGCTCTCACTCCGGAGGGCGCCCACCACGTCCGTCCAACGACGCCCCCATGGACTCGCCGATACCAGTGACCCTGACGGAACCAAACCAAGACTACAAACGTGGACAGAACATCGAAACTGAGGTCACCATGAGAGCAGGGCATGAAGGGCCACAGAATTTGAGACTTTTTTTAATGCTGATCGATAAGAATGATGATGATTGAGATGATGCTATGGATTTCCATTTCAGTCTGAGACTACATGACAGGGCTGTACTCTACGCTTCCTTTTATAATATATCCCAGTTTCAACCAGGCCCGAGAGATACAGGCACCTGCAGTGTTTTTTTTTTTTTTTTTTTTTTTTTTTTTTTTTTTTTTCTCTTTCATCCCTCCATTCCACAATTCCTGCATTCATGCTCTCATTTGTTCATCAACATGTTGTGTTATTGAGAAAGTATAGTTTGACTTAGCAACATTAAACATAGTGCAATGGTGTAAAAGTTATAACAAACTTAATACACACAAAATTACAATCAGTGGCACTAATGTTGCTAATTTCCAGAGGATACAAACATTCAAGATGAATGAAGGAGAGAACTTTTTCCCCCTTATTTTACAAATAGTTTGAATGGGAAGAAGAAAGAAAATGGAGTATAACAAATAAATATATAAACAAACAGTAGTAGCAGTACTATCACACACACACACACACACACACACACACACACACACACTTCCTGTTTGAGGCACAGGTATTTTGACATTAAGTTAAGATACAAGGTTTTCATATGGGTACCAAGCTTGCTTAAACTTGTCAAGTTTGCCAATAGTAACATACCGGTATCTTTCTAAACCATACCTGTCTTTCAAAAAAGCAAAGGAATACATTTACAAGTGGAATTGTCTTTTCTCCATTTACATTTGTAAATATATAGTTTTGCCAATAACAGGATTAAATTCATAATTTGATCTGGAACACAGTGTGTCCATCTGCTCCAAACAAAACATATGTTTTGGGAAACCTTAAATTTGTACAACTAATTACTTGGTGAACAATAAATCTCTGAAGACCCAGCCAGAAATCATTAGTAAAGGGGCAATTCCACAATAAATGTTCAATTGTTTTCTTCATTTTGACAAAAATCACAAATAGGGGAGTCGATGACTTGGCGCAAATGTAAGTACCGGTTAGTCGGCAAGATTCTATGTATAATGTGGGTCTGTAGCCATCTTAGCTGGGCATCTGAACTGTGTACATGCACGTTTGGAAAATATTTTTTCCAGTTTAAGTTCAAAAATTGTCTATTCCACTTGGCTATACCTCTGGCGATATATTGTCCATCATTAAATACTTGTTGCACATATTTATTCCCTTTATAAAATTAGTTTCCAAGTTAAATTCCCTTGCATTTTGTATCCTGCAATAGGCTGACACCCTTCCTGATTTGATATAGTTTTTTTATAGCTTGAATAATTCCATTATAAGTGAGAAAATCTGTTACAATGTCTGGATATTCACGTTGGAAGTGCTGATAGCTGTAAAAGTTCCCTTCCTCATCTAGTAGTTGATAAATATAGTATATGTTTTATCAAACCAACTTTTCAAGAAGATAGTATGTCTAGCTCTCAATATGTCAATGTTATAGAATATAAACTCAAAGTTAAAATCATGGATATTTTGAGGAACATTTTTTTGACAGAACTTTTATAGTGTTTCAGAACATCCTTCCAAAAGGGATTGTTCAGCCTGTGTAAAAGTATCTGAACATACTCGCTTCCTACTTTATTCAACTTGTCTAAGTGTGGATACAGGTTGAATATATAATGTGTCTGTAAGTAGACTGAGAGGAAAATAATTTTCTCAACCAACTTATTTTCAGCGTGCTCAAATATGAAAAAATATTCAACATCTTCAGTCCTCCAGACATATATTCACCACAAACAACTTTCTTACTTATTCTGCTTCTTTTTCCATCCCACAAAAAGTTAAATAAAAGGGAGTCAAGCTCTTGTAATAAGGCGTGGCAAGGGTCTGGTAGATTGAGAAATAAGTATGTCAGTTTTGACATTGCTAAACATTTTATGACAGCAATTTTTTCCAAATGGAGTTAGCTGTCTCTCTTTGACCATTTATGTAAAATCCTTCTAACTTCATCAAGTTTTCCTTCAAAATTAATCTGCACAATGCGATCAATCTCAAGGGAGAACTTGATTCCTAATATTTTGAAAATTCCTGGATTCCAACAAAAATTTTGGTCTCGTAGATATCTTACTTGTGACTTTTTTCCTACTACCAATCCATACTAACTGGGTTTTTTCACCGTTATTTTTCAAGCCAGAAAGTTGTGCAAAAAGATTAAGAATCCTGACAGCTTCTCGCAATGACTTTTCACTACGTCGTCAAGACAAAGAGTGGTATCGTCAGCAAATTGAGAAAGTAGGGCTTCAGTATTATTAATTTTAATACCTTAATTCTATCATTTTTACGTATCATGATGGACATAACCTCTGCACAAATCAAATACAAATATGGAGACAACGGGTCACCCTGACGAACACCTCTGCACACATTGAACCATTCAGAGTAAAGGCCATTTACAGACACACAGGTGTTAATATTCTTATAAAGGGCACATACCCATCTTTGAATGTCTTGACCAAAATTAAAAACTTTCAATGCCTTTTGAATAAATGTCCATGAAACACTATCAAACGCTTTTTCAAAGTCTACTAGGCACCTGCAGTGTTGGTCAGGAAATTTGAGCAACACTCTCAGAAAACGCATCCATTAAGTGGATGAAACTCGGCTGTGTGGTCCCAGTCTTCCCAACTGAGTCCGCAGCAAACTCAACTCTGGGTAGGAGCTGGTCGGGGAAACCCACATGCCTCTGATGGGATTCGAACCCATGACCTCCCAGCTGGGAGTCTGCGACACTAACCACTTCGCCACGGCAGCTGGTTATAATTTTTTTTTTTAATTTAAAGGAAAATCAGACATTCTATATGTTCATCAGGAATGACCTGGACCACAGTCAGTCCAATGTGTCATATATGTGTTGGAGCTGTTGTGTGCTCTATGATTATTGTTGAGTTCTACTCTTCCTGTGTCTGTGTTAGCCCTCTTCCCTCCACTTTGTGTTTTCATCATCTGATGTTTTCGCTTGTTGTGCTCAGTTTTCCGCCTCATCTTGCAAGGTGCTACTTTTGTGTTTTCTCTTTCATCATCTTCTTACTCATTATCACCATCTTTGAATTCTTCTTGTTCTGTTTCTTCTTCTTGCTGTTCTTGTTGTTGTCCTCCTCCTACTTCTTCCTCCTCCTCTTCCCTCTTCTTCCGCTTCGCTATTGTTGTCTTCAAAGGTAAGTTTTCTTTTTCAGGTTCTTGCTGACAGTTAAGTGTGCTAGAAATAGTAGAATGTGTGTGAGTATGTGTATGTGTGTGTGTGCATGCATGCATGGGCATGCATGATTGCATGCGTACGTGTGTGTGTGTGTGTGTGTGTGTGTACGCACAATGTACTTTACCTGATTTGCACAGCTTCTTGAAGACCACAAAGGCAGAGAAATCCTCAATGTCTCGACCGTCCTTCACCACACTGAGAGGAAAGCGGTCCACCACAGTGGTCGCCAAGCTGATCTGGTTCTGACCGCTCACTTTGTCCAAGATGTCGTAGACGATGCGATCATAGTCCTCCTCACGATGCGTGAGGTTCCCAAGACACTGGGCCTTGTACAGGTTATCCACATGGAAGGTTTCGTCGCAGTCCTTGTAGAAAGCCAGGGGCGCCAGCACCAGGGGCGTCAGAACAAATCCTGTGGCATCTTCGCAGACTTCCCCACTCAGATGACTCGCCCTGGAGGTGTTGTGACACAGTGTCATGCGGTTCTTGTTCGAAAACCGGGCCTTGCATGAATCCGTGTCTGCGACAATCATGAAAGACAGACCGGTGAAGCACTTGCTTGGATATGTGTCTGTGACAATCATGAAAGACAGAACTGTGAAGCACTTGCTTGGATATGTGTCTGTGACAATCATGAAAGACAGAACTGTGAAGCACTTGCATGGATATGTGTCTGTGACAATCATGAAAGACAGAACTGTGAAGCACTTGCATGGATATGTGTCTGCGACAATCATGAAAGACAGAACTGTGAAGCACTTGCATGGACATGTGTCTGCGACAATCATGAAAGACAGAACTGTGAAGCACTTGCATGGACATGTGTCTGCGACAATCATGAAAGACAGACCGGTGAAGCACTTGCTTGGATATGTGTCTGCGACAATCATGAAAGACAGAACTGTGAAGCACTTGCATGGATATGTGTCTGTGACAATCATGAAAGACAGACGGTGAAGCACTGCATGGATATGTGTCTGCGACAATCATGAAAGACAGAACTGTGAAGCACTTGCATGGATATGTGTCTGCGACAATCATGAAAGACAGACCGGTGAAGCACTTGCATGGACATGTGTTTCGGAACAGGTAAACTGAGTGGGGTAGAACAAGTCTTGCCCAGATTTTAAAAGGAATTTAAAGTACATCTGCCAATTAATAACATGGACAAACAAATTACAAGGCAAAACACGGTGCATTTGACCTCTCAGGTCTTCTTCAGGCAAGATAAACAACATTCAGGACAATTGAAAAAAAAAAAAAAAAAAAGCAGAACGACCCAATGACTTATTGTCTCAATTTGGGGGCACTTCCAAACAGAACCCATCCACAGTGCCAAAACACTCTGCCACAAGCCAAATCCTCCAACCAAAACAGCCTTCAATGAAAAAAAACGTATCACCTGATGAAGTCAGGACTGATTTCACTTCATGTTGCACATCACATATTGTGGGTGAGGTAGGACAGAGGCATACACAGCAGGGTGAAGGACATACAATGAGTGAGGTAAAGAGAGGCAAGCACAGCAGGGTGAAGGACATACAATGGGTGAGGTAAAGAGAGGCATACACAGCAGGGTGAAGGACATATAATGGGTGAGGTAAAGAGAGGCATACACAGCAGGGTGAAGGACATATAGTGGGTGAGGTAAAGAGAGGCATACACAGCAGGGTGAAGGACATACAATGGGTGAGGTAAAGAGAGGCATACACAGCAGGGTGAAGGACATACAATGGGTGAGGTAAAGAGAGGCATACACAGCAGGGTGAAGGACATATAATGGGTGAGGTAAGAGAGAGGCAAGCACAGCAGGGTGAAGGACACATACTGGGTGGGGTAGCAGTGGGGCGCTTAATTAACAGCAGGCAGATTTTTTTTTTTTTTTTTTTTTATTTCCACTGAATATGAAAGATAACTGGTTGCTCGTTTTTTGTCTTCATTGTCCTAAAAGTTGTTTGTTTCACCCGACGAAGACCTGTGAGGTCGAAATGCATTGTTTTGTCCTGTAACATGTTTGTCTGGATTGTCTGGTGGAATTAATAACTCTTCTATTGAACGCTAGCAGGTTGGAGGGCAAGTTGCGGATGGGGGTAGGTAAGGTAAGGTAAGGTAAGGTAAGGTAAGGTAAGGTAAGGTAAGGTAAGGTAAGGTAAGGTAGGTAAGGTAAGGTAAGTAAGTAAGTAAGGTAAGGTAAGGTAGGTAAGGTAAGGTAAGGTAAGGTAAGGTAAGGTAAGGTAAGGTAAGGTAAGGTAAAGGTAGTATATTGCTTACAGCCGACACTGCACTGAAGTCAACTCACAAGTCATTAAAAAAAATAAAATTCACTCACACAACTCTTTAAAACACATCTTTCAAAAACACACCGGAAATTTTGTTAAAACTCTTTCTTCCGCAAAATCTTAGATCTGATGAAAATGTTGATCTCTTTCAGAAATCCAAGAGATCGCACTGGTTGGGACATCTCCATGGAGTCTCCTGTAATGTTGATCTCTTTCAGAAATTCAAAGATCGCACTGGTTGGGACATCTCCATGGAGTCTCCTGTAATGTTGATCTCTTTCAGAAATCCAAAGATCACATCAGGTGGGACATCTCCATGGAGTCTCCTGTAATGTTGATCTCTTTCAGAAATCCAAAGATCGCATCAGGTGGGACATCTCCATGGAGTCTGCTGTAATGTTGATCTCTTTCAGAAATCCAAAGATCGCATCAGGTGGGACATCTCCATGGAGTCTGCTGTAATGTTGATCTCTTTCAGAAATTCAAAGATCGCATCAGGTGGGACATCTCCATGGAGTCTGCTGTAGGCATTCACAGAACGATGAAAGGCACACAGTGGCTGGGTGGATGACACTTGCCTGTGTCGTTAGTGTGTGGTCCCAGTCTTCCACACTGAGCCCGTAGCAAACTCTACTCTGGGTAGGAGCCGGTCAGGGCAGAACTAACATTATCTCCTATTCCTCACTGACTTGAAAGCCAGTCCTGCATTATTATGAGCATGGGAGCTGAATATGAACTTTATGAGCTCGTGTACTTTACAACATGACTGCCTCATAAATCACTGTTCATTCTTCATCAGGTTGTGCTAATGACACTACTACATGGTGAGCGATGCTTCTTATATCCTCTTTATGCATAGGAATAATACAGACTACAAGTAAAGTGTGTGTGTGTGTGTGTGTGTGTGTGTGTGTGTGTGTGTGTGTGTGTGTGTGTGTGTGTGTGTGTAAGTGTATGCATGTGTGCTTGTGTGCATGTGTGTGGCTGTGCCCATGCGCATGTGTGTGTGTGTGTGTGTGTGTGTGTGTGTGTGTGTGTGTGTGTGTGTGTGTGGCAGAGAGAGAGAGAGAGAGAGGGAGCCCATGTACATGTACATTTTCTTTTAAGCTTACATGAATCATCACTGTTTTGTTGTGATCAGGCCAGATGAAAAAAAAAAAGCATCTTCTTGCCTATCTGCTATGCTTGGGAATAATTATTATATACTAATCAATCCTCTCTCTCTCATTCATTCATTCATTCATTCTTCCTCTCCAATTTTTCCCTCTGTGAGTGATAGAGTCTATGTTTCTCTCTCTGTCTTTCTATCTCTTCTCTCTCTCTGTTTCCATCTGTCTGTCTGTGCATCTGTACACTGTATGTGTCTGTGATGTAACTGGGTATGTGTGTGTGTGTGTGTGTGTGTGTGTGTGTGTGTGTGTGTGTGTGTGTGTGTGTGTGTGTGTGTGTGTGTGTGTGCGCGCGCTCACTCGTGTGCGTGTGTGCATGAATGCATGCATGTGTATGTTGGTTAAGTGTGTGTGTGTGAGTGTGTGTGTGTGTGTGTGTGTGTGTGTGTGTGTGTGTGTGTGTGTGTGTGTGTGTGTGTGTGTGTGTGTGTGTGTGTGTGTGTGTGTGTGTGCGCGTGTGTGTGTAGCAGAAGGGTGGAAGTGAGCAAGGGTGAGGAGGAGAGGTGAGGGGGGATGGAGGGAAGGCACATGTCAACATGCAAGTATCTCTGTGAGCGCCTTCGTTATTACAAATGGTCCCCTGCCCTCCAACCCTCCCCACTCCGCCATCATTTTCTGTGGCATTAGCCCAAGTGCCACTAATTCTGCCTCCCTTTTCACAGCCATACCCACGTTTATCTCTTCGCAGCCCAGGCACCAGCAATCCACAGGGAGAAACCATGTCAAGTCCTAATGAGGCAACCCACCGGAGGAGACACTGCACTGCTGGCGAGTCACGTCGGTGGTGGCTCGTGGCGCTTGCTCTGATCCAACACACTCAAGATACCACCTCACCTACTAAGCCCCCCTTCTGATGCCAATAATTGTTTTAGTCTACATGTATGAGTGTCCCCCCCCCCCCCCCCCCCCCCCCACCATATTCTTGCAATGACAAAGAAACCTCGACATAAACTCTCTAAGGGCAAAAGACATGGACAGCTAACTCAACCTGAGGTCATCATCGGAGCTGGGCATGAAGGGACACAAAGTTTCTGACTTTTTTTTTTTTCCCCTGATCCGATGAAGATGAGAAAGATGCTCTATGCTTACATTAATGACTTATCCTGGCGTCAACCAGACCTGGAAAATACAGACACCTGCAGTGTGGGTCAGAAAATCTCCGCAACATTCTCAGAGATTTATCCATTAAGTAGATGAACTTGACTGTGTAGTTCCAGTCCTTCTAGTCGAACTCCAAGCAAACTATCCCTAGGCAGCCGCTGGTCATGGGGCCGCAAAACTCCACAAATTAAAAAAAAAAAAAGGGCTCTGATGGGAATGAAACCCACAACCTCTCAGCCAGAATCTGCGAACGCTACTTATACTTAACCCTGCTCCATGACAGCTGGTTACTAATGTAGCTTAGTTTATGGTCGTAAAAACCAGACCCAATCTTTCAGAGTGTGTCGTGATATTGGGGACCGAAACACCCATGTATTCAATGCCTCTTGTTGCTCTCTCTCTCTCTTTTTTTTTTTTTTTTTTTTTTTTTTTTTTCCAGCAGGAAATGTATTAACAAACCAAAAGACGCCTACTTTTCATATGCGTGAACAGACACCCACTTTTGTTACGCTGGGGGTGAAAGCAGTGAAAGTAT
>JADBJO010001406.1:102500-110000 GCA_016801955.1 Conus betulinus | reverse complement strand
CTGTCAAACTTTGTGTCGATTAGCCGACCGACCGTTTTTCAAGCCTGGCTTTTAGACTTTTATGTAATTCCCTACGAACCAAGTATTGCCAGACTGTTAAGTGTGTATGTCGTGGGGATCTTTCAGTTCAACATGTGATTTTTGATTGTGAACTAACGAAACCCTTTTTGAATGGTGTTATACCAAGTGCTGACACTGGGCATGTTAATGTGTTTGACTTTTTAGATTCGTTGCCAGTTGTTTCTCTTGTTAATTAACGAGACACCTTTTGGAAAGTCCATTAAGGAACATTTTATAATCATAATCGTAAGTTAGATTACTTTAGTTATTTTTCTCTAATTTTTCATAGTTACTGTCCTATAATTCATCTGTCCTTTATTTTTGTTCTATGTAACCACATCGTCCTCTTCTCTTCTTTTATGATAATAGTCTAAAATTGTAAACACTATGTTATTTAGACGTCTGCAATCACCTATATGTGTGACGAGACGTAAAACAGAATTCAGAAGAGGAGGAGGAGGAGAAGGAAGGAAGAAGAGAAAGACGAGGGGGGAGGGAAAGAGGAGGGGTGGGGGGAGGGAGGAAGTCTTAAAGCAGTGTTGTCAATCACAGAGTGCAGGCATGTCAGAGCAAGCCCAGTCCCCCTCCCACACACACACACACACACACACACACACACACACACACAGTACCTCCTCACTCCAGGAAGTTTGGAGCTCAGGATGGAGTTATCACCTTGTTTTGGCCCCCAAAGGCAAAACTTCTGCTGCTGTTTGTTTTCTTCAGTGGTTGGATAAAAATAAGGACATGTGCATCATGTAGGATCATATCCCCCCCCCCCCCCCCCCTCCCTCCCGTGGTCTTGAATATGGTGCTGGTGGTGATGTCGGTGTTCTTTCTGTGTGTGTGTGTGTGTGTGTGTGTGTGTGTGTGTGTGTGTGTGTGTGTGTGTGTGTTTTTGTCAGTGCGCGTGTGTATCTGTGTGTGTGTATGTGCGTGTGTGTGCGCGTTTATTTCTCCCCCCCCCCCCCCCCCCCCCCCCCCCCTCCCAAAGGACTGACTGGAAGAACAGGCTCTGCCTAAAATCTCAGTCCTTGATCGAATAAAGGTTTTATGATTTCTTCTTCTTCTTCTTCTTCTTCTTCTTCTTCTCTCTTCTCTCTCTCTCTCTCTCTCTCTCTCTCTCTCTCTCTCTCTCTCTCTCTCTCCACTTCACTTTTGTCCTACCCCGCAAGAAAATATCCTATATAATAATGAACGTCAGCAGTGTGTAAAATTACTACACCGCTTTCCACACATTCTTACAGAATATATACCACAGGCAAGACAGAACAGGTAGATGAGAGAGAGAGAGAGAGAGAGAGAGAGAGAGAGAGAGAGAGAGAGAGAGAGAGAGAGACGAGAGAGAGAGCAGCAGCAGCAGCAGCAGCAGCAGAGCTCCGACTGAGGCGGAGGAACATAGACATTCTCCCTGCGTCTGACTATGATTATGGGCTAAGAGGCAAACTCCGCGGAGGTACTACACAGCCAGGGGCCGATCTTGACAGTGAAAGCTATGTCGATGTGCATCCCCCCCCCCCCCCAACCAACATTCTGGGAAGATGCTTTGCTGCACGTGAGCGGAGCACGGGGAAGTAAAAGGAGAGAGACATGGGAGATGTCTGTGAAAAGAGAGAGAGAGTGGAGTGCGGTAGGAAGGAAGGAAGGAAGGAAGGAAGGAAGGAAGGAGACCTTGGGGAGGGGTGTGGTAGATGAAGGAGGGGGGGGGGGTGTACCTGTGGGTCTTGCTAAGTACTGATAACGAAAGGAAAGAGGAGTAGAGGAGTACGGAGAAGAGAAGGAAGGAGGAGGCGAAGGGAAGGGTATGGGGGAGGGGGGGGGGGGGGGAAGGAGCCTCTCTGATAAAGGGATGCAGTGCGAAAAGAGGAAGGAGATTTCGAAGTTGCCAAGAAGAGAAACAGAGACAGAGAGAGAGAGAGAGAGACTGAGAGAGAGAGAGAGAGAGAGAGAGAGAGAGAGAGAGAGAGAGAGAGAGAGAGAGAGAGAGAGTGGGGGGGGGGGCGAAAGAGAGAGAAAAAGAGGGACAGAAAGACAGACAGAGAAAAACAGAGACAGACAGACAGAGAGACAGACAGACAACAGAGTATGAAGAACTGACTACAAGAGACACAGTTATGTTGCATATACCATGACAACCCTGTTACCGCATCCCTACACACACTCACACACACAGAGATATATGTGTGCGTGTTTGTGTCTGCGTGCGTGCGTGCGTGCGTGCGTATGTGTGCCTGCGTGCGTGTGCACGCGTGCATGCGTGCGTGCGTGCGTACAAAATCTCACCACAACAAATGTTGAAAACGAAGTCACGCCTCACCTACTAGGCCACTCCCCGGTCCTCCCAGCGGAGAACCGTGGGGACACCGCCGTGATGGAGGCTGCAACAGTTGTCTCCCCGGACAGCTAGCTGTGTGTGGGCACACGCCACAATTAAGACTTTGCACTTTAAACACTGTCTAATCCATGTCAGCGTTTTAATCAAGGCCTGCCATAAATTTTGTGCCAGCATTTCATGTTAAACCGATAATTGATCAAAAGAACAACTCTCCACCGATTATTTCCCTTGTCCGGGGGGGGGGGGGGTGGTGGGGGGGGGGGGGGGTGGGGGGGGGTGGGGATTTTCACCGATGAAATAACAATCTTCAAATACATGATCTTCCCCGTAGCTGACGGAACATTTCAGGCCTTGGCACTCACCCGTGACTCTGTCTTTGCGCCAGCCTGAAGTGCCCAAATAGTCCATTCCTTTGATTTTAATCTGTCTGCTCGGAACCAACTGGCCTGTGCTTTGATGGCCATATGAAAGAAAATGAGAAGAATCAAATTTCAGGCACAACAGAAACTCTCAGACAGAAATTCAATCTGATTGCGCCAGTCTATAAATACTCGAATCCTTGAAGCACGGCCTTCGCGCATAAATTTCTGGTGTGCAGCCCTCCTGAAACGCGGCAAAGCTCTTCCGGTCCAAAGCCATAATCTATAAAGAACGCTTGGGTGTAATGGGTCTACCAGCAGCTTTCCCAGCTGCCGCAGGTCACATCTACCCTCTCTCTCTCTCTCTGACAAATTCTCTCGCACAACGAGACCCTCGCGCTGGGGCTATACAGCAGCGTAGAGACGCGTCCCCTGGTTGGTGGATCGTGTGGATCCCTGAAGCCTTGCGCTGGGGTGGGGTGGGGGGAAGGGGTTGGACCAGGTACGGAAGAAGGTGTCGCCAACCAGCACAGCCTAGAAGAAGGCAAACTTTGGAGTCCAAACCCGCACTGTCTGGTGTACGTCAGCCACGTGTTAAGCGGGTAACCAAACAACCATGAGCTGCTCCAAAGTCGGGGTGTGTCGGCTGAGGCCAGCGCGGCAGAACCTCCTGCAGTCACAAGCCACAGGAGAAGACCAGACACTACGACGCATCTCACCTAAATAAAAAAGGCCATGCCAACTGATATTCGATGGTATGGTGCTCGTCCCGTGTAGTGGTTCTCCAGACAGCGATAGCGGCGGGCCTCCTAAGGGGCCCAGCCACAGCGACTGCAGAAGCAATACAGAGTGGCCCAGTCCGGTTGAGGTCCAGGAGAAGCTGTGGAGACCGGCGGGGTCTCTGCAGAGGAGTGCTGACTTGGCCTCACTGACCGGATTGAGTGTACAGCATGACCGGGAACGCGAAAGAAAGAAAGAAAGAAAAATTATAATAAGACGTGAAAGAGAATGAACGAAATTATTTTTTTGAATGAGGGAAAAGAATAAGCCCAAGAAAAGCGTTTTCATGTTTTTTTTTTTGTTTTTTTAGATTTTGCCTTCAAGTGGGGGGAGGGGGGGGGGGGCGCTAAGTAAAAAAGATTGCAAAAATAAATGAGCAGATTTACAATATACTACTGTACGACACAAATGGAACTACAAAAAAAAAGTATCCTAATAAATATCGAAAGAGTAAAAACCCTGGACAACACACAAAAATGGATGGAAAGAAAGTGAAATCAGACATAGGAGGAAAGGAGGAAAGGAGGAAGAGACAGGGCAGACAGCAGGGGGTGGAAGAGCGAAGAAAAAAAGGTGCAAATTCAGCACACAATATAATAATAATACTGATGATGTGTAGTGTACATGCCACTTGCTTTTCATAACGCTTTGACAGTCAAATAAATCGGGAAACAGAGCGAGAAAGAGAGGGGGGGGATGGATGGGGATGGGGGGGGGGGGGGGGGGGGGGGGGGGGGGGGGGAGAGAGAGAGAGAGAGAGAGAGAGAGAGAGAGAGAGAGAGAGAGAGAGAGAGAAAAATATGAAAACGAAATGTGTTCTTCAGATTTAGGTGTTGGCCCCTACCTGAAGAGGGATAATCGTTGCATAATCTCACACACACACACACACACACACACACACACACACACACACACACACCATGGAATTTAAGACACTGGTCATAAAGCATCTGCCAGGCACAAAACAATATAAAACAAAATGTTCATAAGCATTTGGCAAAACAATAGTACATTTTTTTTATGTTGAAACAGCACATTGACGGTTTAAGCTTTGTAAGTGAATAAACTTAACTTCCATATCTTGAGAGAGAGAGAGAGAGAGAGAGAGAGAGAGAGAGAGAGAGAGAGAGAGAGAGAGAGAGAGACGGACAGACAGACAGACAGAGAGACAGAGAGACAGAGAGGACTGGACGGGAGGGGAAGGAGAAGAAGGAGGGGACGGAGAGTTGGGATTGCGGGGACGGAGGGCAGTGGTGTGTGTGTGTGTGTGTGTGTGTGTGTGTGTGTGTGTGTGTGTGTGTGTGTGTGTGTGTGTGCGCGCGCGCGCGCGCGCGCGTGCGTGCGTGCATGCGTGCGTGCATGCAGGCGCGCGCGCACGCTCGTGTGAGTGTGTGCGGGCGAGCGTGAGCGTGGGCGCGGGCGGGCGAGAGAGAGAGAGAGAGAGAGAGAGAGAGAGAGAGAGAGAGAGACAGACAGACAGACAGACACAGACACAGAGACAGACAGACAGATCGTTGACACTGTTTAAAGTTAGGTTCAGTCCCTTTCAATGGTCAAGCGATACATCCTCAAGAGCATACAGGCCTTTCTCTGTTCCAGCTTTATGTACAACAAGAGCCAAAGAAGAAGGAAAGTAAGAAAGAGAATAAAGTTGGGACGATCGTACATACAATTGAAGACATTTAAATTACTGACATCAGCAACAACAACAACAACAAAACACACGCACGCACGCACGCGCGCGCGCGCGCGCGCACACACACACACACACACACACACAACACACACACACACACACACACACACACACACACACAGAAATTGTTGTATATTTCCACAACAGACCCTCGTAAGGGTAAATTAACTCTCTCTCTCTCGCTCTCTTTCCCTCCGTCTCTCTCTCTCTTTCTCTCCGTTTCTCTCTCTCGTCTCTCTGTCTCTCTCTTTGTTTCTCTCTGTCTCTCTATTTCTCTCTCTCTTTGTCTCTCTGCCTGTCTC
This sequence comes from Conus betulinus, assembly GCA_016801955.1. Taxonomy (NCBI): domain Eukaryota; kingdom Metazoa; phylum Mollusca; class Gastropoda; order Neogastropoda; family Conidae; genus Conus; species Conus betulinus. The sequence goes on along the minus strand of JADBJO010001406.1, from coordinate 104,468 downwards.
TCTCTTTCTCTCTCTCCCCTTTCTATTTCTCTCTCACGTACCCCACCCCTCTCTCTCTCTCTCTCTCTCCCCCCCCCCCCCCCCCCCTCTCTCTCTCTCTCTCTCAATTAAAATTGTTTTTGTTGTTGCTCTAATTTGGGAGGGGATGGCGGACATTCAGAGAGCTGCGTGTGCGCACGTGTTTGTGTGTGAAAGTGAAACGCGAACTCGAGGGAGTGCAGAGCGAGCTAGGCTAGGACAGGCGCGGGTTACATACACACAGCAGGCGGACAGGAAGCAAAGAGTCTTGGGGAGCCAAGACCGAAAAGCGGGCGCCAAGCAGGTCAGGCCTACTAGTTAGTACAACACGTGCGAAAGAGGAACAAAGGCGAGACAAAGACGGGACAGAAACAACAAAGAGAAGCTGACAATGCATACAAAACAAAGAAACCAAGGGAAAGAAAGGAAGAAAGAAAAAAAGAAAGAGAGAAAAAGAGAAAGAAAGAAAAAGAACGAAAACGACCTGGAGTGAAAATTTATTTCCCTGCCTTGCCAAGGCAACACAGGACAGGCCTTATATTACCAACGCGACCTCCTTTTACACTGCTGTGATACCATCTGCTCTCCACTCTCCATCATGCGACTGCTTCCTGCCTCTTTTTTTCCCTCTTCCCTCCCTCCCTCTCTCCCCCCTCCTCCCCTCCCTCACCCCTTACCCTCCTCTCTCCTCTCTCTCTCTCCCCCCCCCCCCCCCCCCCCCCCCCCGCGTGTGTGTGTACGCGCGCGCGCGCGCGCGCGTGTGTGTGTGTGTGTGTGTGTGTGCGTGCATGCGAGAGAGAGAGAGACAGACAGAAGTGTAACTCTCATTATAGTCCATGTTTTGTATTTACTACCGGAAGAGAGAGAAAGAGAGAGAGAGAGAGACAGACAGACAGACAGAGACAAAGAGGTTGAGACAGACAGACAGAGACTGAGAAAATCAGAGACAGAGACAGACAGACAGAAAGACTGACTGACAGACTGGCAGACACAGACAGACAGACAGACAGACAAGCAGAGCTGTACTTCTTATAATAGTCGATATTCTGTGTTTACTACCGGAAGAGAGAGACAGACAAACAGACAGATTGACAAAGACAGACAGAGAGACAGAAGGGGGGGGGGGGGGAGAGAGAGAGAGAGAGCGTTCATAAACATTTCACGTTGGTTCAGGTCAGCTTTACTGGCCCGCCAGGGTCTTCAATGTCAACTGACGGAGGATGGACAATACCATGCTTGTGCGGGGATACCTGACATCGTTAACTGATTCGACTGCATCCACAGGTGCGACGTGAGATCGTCAACAGACATAAAGATCCAACTGCAGCCAAGAGGCGTGTCATGATATCGTCACCGGACAAAGATCCAACAATAGCCAAGAGGTGTCAGGTGAGATCGTCAACCGACGCAAAGATCCAACTGTAGCCATAGGTGCGACATGAATCGTCGACTGACATAAACATCAACAAAACTATAGGCAAGAGCCGCGACATAAGATCGTCAACTGACATAAAGATCCATCTGGAGCCCTGAGGTGCGACCTGACTCCCACAGAACAAAACACATCCAGTAATACCACTGTCTGTCGTACAACAAACACACCCAGTACTACCACTGTCTGTCATACAACAAAACACACCCTGTACTACAACTGTCTGTCACACAACAAAACACACCCAGTACTACCACTGTCTGTCATACAACAAAACACACCCAGCACTACCACTGTCTGTCATACAACAAAACACACCCACTACTACCACTGTCATACAACAAAAACACACCCACTACTACCACTATCATACAACGAAACACCCAGGCCTGGTAAGGTAAGGTCATGTTGCCTATAGCCCAGCCAACCGCAAAGGGCCATATCGGGGCTGTCACAGCGTTGACGTCAACTCACATGTCTTATATAGGTTTTCAAAAAAAATACTTAAATTTAAAAAA
>JADBJO010001406.1:85000-95000 GCA_016801955.1 Conus betulinus | reverse complement strand
ACAAACACTCTGATGGTAAACCCCAAACACGCCGAGGAAACTCACTGCACGGCCTGCAGCAATCTTTCCGTGCCAAAACATCCGCTGTGTAACAAGCTGGGCCTTCAACTGCGTGCATATTTCAGTGTCGTCACAGCCCTCCCCCGCCCCCCTCAAGCCGCCTCCCCCCCCCCCCCCCCTCCCTCCTTATCCCCCATCCCCACCCCAATCCACAAAGGGGAATGGAAAGGAGGGTTAAAAAGAAGAACAAAAAAAAAAAAAAAAAAAAAAAAGGAAGACGACGAAGACAATGCTCCTGCTGTATGCAAGTGCAGCTGCTGCTTATGATGATGTGGTGATGGCGGCTGTGGTAGTGGTGGTGATGATGATGATGATGATTACGACGAAAATGCTGCTGCTGCTGCTACTGCTGCTGCTGCTGCTGCTGATGATGATGATGATAGCGATGATGATGATGATGATGATGATGATGATGATGATGATGATGACGACGACACCGACGGCGACGACGATATTGCTACTGCTGCTGCTGCTGCTGGTGATGGTGATGATGATAGATGATGATGACGACGATGATGATGATGATGATGATGATGATAGTGATGGCGATGATGACAGTGGTGATGGTGATGACGAAGACGACGACGCTGCTGCTGCTGCTGCTGCTGCTGATGATGATGATGATATAAAGCGGAACTGTATAAAGAAGCACCAGGAACGGAAGCAGGAGGGAGATCTGGGAACGAAAACGATGGGAAAAGGGTATGGAGGATAGGAAAGAGAGGGAGGGAGGGAGGGAGGGAGGGGGGGAGAGAGAGAGAGAGAGAGAGAGACCCCATAAACTTGAGAGAGAGAGAGAGAGATTCAGACAGACACTGACAGAGTGAGAGACAGAGATGAAACAACCCCATAAAAATGATATGCAGCAGACATATGAACGTGTGAATGAAAAAAACAAACAAACAGGACAGAAACCATGCAAGAAATAAAGTATATCAAATCTGGACTTGTGAGATAACTTCAACGCGGTGACAGCCCCGAAATGGCCCTTCGCGACCGGCATTATCTCCCACTCTTAGTCTTACATCACATCTACGTTCGTCACCACCACTGTGTGGAGTGGGAATGGGAGAGAGACGGGGACGGGGCAAGATGGGCGTGGTGGTCGTGGTAGGAGGTGGCACGGAGCTCTTTCTCACCGCTTCACTCACCATCCTGTCAATTCTCAGGCTTCCGCCGAATCTTGGGGGCGGTTTCTTTCCCTGGTTTCCCACACTCGGACAGACACCAAGCTCCCACCTCAGTCACGGCCTCTCTTGGCTGCTGGTCCTATACGGCAAGCGAGTGGCCCGAACCCAGTGCATGAATAGGGTCGAAGAAAGCAGTCCGCGGGTAGTAGACAGCGGATAACTAGCATGCTTGCCGTGCGAGTGGCCCAACCCTGTGTATAGAAATCAGGTCGGAGAAAATAACCCGCAGATAATAAGCTACATATAGACGCGGTTTCGCTTCTGACCGGTCAAATACAGCGTTAGCATGTGATTAGCCACCGACGACGGAAGGGGGGGGGGGGGGGGGGGGGGGTGGGCTATCATGTCATTAAGTGGCCTCTCTCTCTCTCTCTCTCTGGTCGACTGGGCATCAGTGCTTATTTACAATCCTCGTAAATAATTCATTCTCTCTCTCTCTCTCTCTCTCTCTCTCTCTCTCTCTCTCTCTCTCTCTCAAATACACCACTTCATCCTACATTTTGTTTTTTGTTTTATATTCCCTTTCCTCGGTCCCCTAACCCACTCCCACCCTCTCCATCTTCCCCTTCTGATATATATATATGTGTGTGTGTGTGTGTGTGTGTGTGTGTGTGTGTGTGCGCGCGCGCGCGCGCGCGCGTGCGTGCGTGCGTGCGTGCGTGTCTGTCTGTCTGTCTGTCTGTGAGTGTTTGTGCCTGTGTGTGTGTGTGTGTGTGTGTGTGTGTGTGTGCGCGCGCGCTCGCGCGCGTGCGTGCGCGTGAATGCATGCATGTGCGAGTGCGCGAGCGTGTGTGCGTGCGTGCATACGTGTGTGCGTGCGTGTGCCCGTGCCTGCGTGTACGTACAGAGAACAAATAAAGGAACAGTCCACAGATTCTTTTCTTGTTTCTCTTTCCATTCGTTCTTTCTTTCTTCTTTTCCTTTCTCTCTAGCTCTTGTAAACACACACACACACACACACACACACACACACACATACACACAAGCTCTTCTGACGCTATCGGTGCACCATACAGGTAGGAGGGGAGCCGTCATCATTTTGCTAGACGTAGAGGCAGCGGCGGCGGCGAGGTGGGGACTGACAGGTGCAACTTGATGGCCAGACTGGGAAGGTTGGGGGGGGGGGGGGGGGGGGAGGAGAGGACGTGGATGAGGGGGGAGGAACCGGGGCTGGAGGGAGGGGGGGGGGGGGGGGGGGGGGGGAAGGATCTCCTCGGGGGAGTGAGCTGAAAAGGCTCGCCGACATTATTTTCTCACGCTGCTCTAGCCCCTAGCTTCCAACCAGACTTTGTTTTCTTGCCCCGACAATCCGGCGGTATGGTATGGTTTCCACGGGGCAACCACAGCCTGGCTTTACTTCAAGAAGGGCTGCTGCACGCTTTTTTTCCTTCCTTTTTTGTGATTTTTTTTTCCTTCTAATTCTGGCAGAAAAAATGCGTATATCGAAGCCAAACGCTTCATCTTTTTAATCGCTTTCCACGCCTTTTTTTTTTTTTTTTAGACTGACTGACTCCCCCCCCCCCCCTCCCTTCCTCCCACCCCCCCCCCCCCCCTCCCCACACCTTCGTTATTCCATGCAGGGTATTTAGCCACTTTCCCTTTCCGTATCATGTGTTTTTCTTATGAAGAAAAGCCAAAACAAAAACAAATAATAAAACAACAACAAAATCAAACAATCAACCAAACAAAGAAAAAACAAACAAAACCAAGAAAACAGAAAAAAAAATCAAATAATCAAAACCACAAACAAAGAAAACAAACGAAACCAAGAAAAACAGAAAAAAAAATCAAACAATCAAAACATACAAACGAGCACAGAAAACAAACAAAGAAACAAACAGCATCAGGAAAACAGGAAAAAAAAAACGGGGAGTGGGGGAAAGGGGGTGGGGGGGGGGGGGGAATAGAGAGAGAAAAAAGAAAATCCTCCCCCCCCCCCCTTTTTTTTTTCCCCCCCCTGCATTTTCTTTTCCTTCCAGTCCAGCCAGATTCATCCCAAATTATCGGACTGATCTTCCCAATTCCACAAACAGGAAAAAACGTGCTGGAGTTGTAGTGACTGTGTGCTTTTCTTTTCCCGTTGTGTGTGTGTGTGTGTGTGTGTGTGTGTGTGTGTGTGTGTGTGTGTGTGTGTGTGTGTTTGTTTTGTTATTTTTTTTTGTTTTTCTGTTTTGGCTCTAGTGACTACAGGTTCGCTACTGACACGTGTCTGGAGGTTTGTCTTGTGTTTTGTCTCTGGTGCCACCGTTTCCACTGGTAATCAGTCCATGGCACACAGGTTACAGTCTCAGTCAGCGACCCCTGCCGGCCCTCTGAGGGCTCGAGACGTACCCACCACTACAAGACCGGCTCCACGTTTCGACAGATGAAGAAGCTTTACTGCATAACCAAAAGTCCGTGTCCGGAACGTAAAGTGGTTTCCAAAATTAACAGGATCCATCACGTCATCGTTTCACTCCCATCACAAAAACTGATTCACCTTGTCGTGTGTGGGGTCATCTCTGACCGCGACCTTTACGTCGAGTCTTTTGTGGGTCACGGGGTTATAAATCCAGCCGCGACCGCACAATGCAATCAGGACTGAAAACATCCCTAAAACAACATAAACATACCACCACCACCAATAAAATAATAATAATAATAATAAAGAGAGAAATATACACGAAGGAGAAGGGGAGAAGAAGGAGGAGGAGGAGAGGAGGGGAGGAGGAGGAGGAGTTGAAGAAGAAGATGGAGAAGTGTCATAATAATGACGACAGTCAAAACATTCTAGTCTAAAAAGAAAAAAATATACAAATTACAATCCTGGAGCTCAGGAACATATCGTACAATTCCCGTGACAGTTGCATCTTGCCAGTGCCGCTGTGGGGGCGGCTGCCTCAGCGTTTCTTCACCTCCAAAATTAACGCCCCTCCCCCCCCCCACCCCCCCTACCCACCCCAAAAAAATCGACAAAATTAAAAAAAAAAAATCAAAATACATCTAGTCCAAAATAGATCAAGGCAACTCCCTCAGGCCTGACAACAGCGCAGTCCACTTACCTACTGCAATACCATCACACCGATGACACGTCAAGAGGAAAGCAATCCACAAAACAAACAATCAATCAAAACGTAAAGAACTGGAACTACAGTTTATGTTATGTAGAAACAGCGCAGGTGATGGGACTTGAAACCCCCCCCCCACCCCCCCCCACACACACACACACACACACACACAGAGCATAAAAAGAAAATGTAAGCAGAAATACGCAGAGTGGCGGAACGGAGAACACTTCTGACGCTGAATTTAAGATTCCATTTCTGTCCGAGACACTGAAGGTAAGCATATGCTTTCTACTTCAAAGACAGGCGAGGATACCGTTTTGTACATGGAAGGCAGGGAGAAGGTAAGGATAGCATTTTCACGTGAAAGACCGAGAAGGATTAAGATATCACTTTCAGCTAAAAGACAAGAAGATGAACATACCATTCCTATTTGAAGGAAAATAACGATATTCGAAGCTTGCCCATACACCATACAACTGACACAGCTACACAGCAGCTGACCAAAACTCACAGCTTACCCACAATGCTTCGCGCACGCGCGCGCACGCACACAGAGATTTCTTCTTTTTGCCAAGACGATTTCTGGTGTGGATGAGTCGGCAAGTAACAATCCCAAAAGCACATTTTACGTTGTAACACGCATTCGAGGTCTCGAATCATGACAATGTAACCAAAAAAAAAAAAAAACGTTAAACTTTCGTTGCGAAGAATACGCCATTGATTTTTCCCTTCTTGTTTTCTTGTTTCTGTTGTTGCTGGCTTCAGTGAGCATCGGTGGGTTGGAGTGTTTTCCACAGTGAGGGTCGTGGGGTGCTTAGCTCCTCAGCCTTAAACACCGCTGGATGGAGCTGCGGGGGGGAGGGAAGACAGGCCGTGTGGGGTGACATCATCTGGTTAATGATCCGCCAACCACCCACCTACACACACACACACACACCACACACACACAGACAACACACACAGAGAGAGAGAGAGAGAGAGAGAGAGAGAGAGAGAGAGAGAGAGAGAGAGAGTGTTTTGAGAGAGAGAGAGAGAGAGAGATTTAGAAACCAAAAGGGTTAGGGATTAAGCATCATTTATTTTTTTTTTTTACATTTCCCATGCATAAACATCTCGCTTTTTAACTGAGAGAGAGAGACTAGTTTTATTTTACAGAGAGATGGTAGATTAAGCATTTTTCTTTTCTTTCTTTTTTTTTCATCCAGCCCATGCATAGACAAATGGAGTGAGAGTGAGACAGAAAGGGAGGAGGAGAAGAGAGAATGAATGAATGAATGAATGATGAAGAAGTGAATGAATGAATGAAATGAAGTCACCACTGGGAATAAGGTTAAGACAGAAATAATGTCACGCAGTGTTCTGACCTGTATTTTGATAGGTTTCATTCTAGTTCTCATTCTATTGCTGCAAAAAAATCTCTCTCTCTCTCTCTCTCTCTCTCTCTCTCTCTCTCTCTCTCTCTCTCTCTCTCTCTCTCTCTCTCTCTCCCCTTCCCTCCCCCGTTGTTGTTCATGTACCACTCACAGTGAAACGTATTCTTTTAGAGTGCTGGGACGTGCAAGATGTGAGACATAAACACGCTTCGCGGCAGACTCCGTGAAACCAACTTGTCCAGAGATGTCCCCCACCTGATGTGATTTTTGAATTTCTGAAAGACATCAACATCTTGTGAGTTGACTTCACCGCAGTGACAGCCCTGATATGGCCCTTTTCGATCGGCTGGGCTACAAGCAACATGACCTTACCTTACCTTACCTCTCTCCGTTGTTTATGTATGGGCCGCGTTGTTGGCACACTGCAGACTTTGTCAACATGGACATCACAGGTTACATTCCCCATCGTTCCTGCTGTCTCTAACGCTATGACTCTCGCGTTAAGCGAGGCGCTCGGCGGGCTGACCAGATCGTGCACACTCTCACATAAACCTGGACAGGAGCAGTTCAGTTGGTAGAGCGCCGGACTCGTAATCTTGGTGATCCTGGGGTTGCTGGTTCGAATCTCCGCCGGGCCGTTTCGGTACAGGGGGATTTTTCCTCGGAGTTACCATTGGTTCTGACTCCATTTCCTATACACTCCTTCGAATGAAAGCATAAACCCGAGGTTCTATGTGTGAACGCACGCATAACATCTTGCACACACGAAAAAATCCCATCACCAACTTTCAGAAGAGAAGGCCAGTCTTGCCGTTGGTATGGATGACACGTTACACATAGCATGCACCCTGCGTGAGAAATGGAAAGAATGAAGGAAGTCAGGAAAGCTGAGTGAACGATATTGACTGGGTGACACGGGAAACGACTGAATGAAGCGCCGGCAGGCAGCTCTTCAGTCGGCACTACCCAGGTAGGCAGCCCGTTGCGTACACGCGAGTTGGATTGTCGGCGCCTAGAACCTTTGGCGAGGTGCTTTATAAAATGCAGTGTTACTATCATTATTATTACTTCTGTCTTGAAAAGCGCCCACGGCAGCGGCGTTTCCCCTCTACTGTCAAATACACTTGGAGGGACCAGGTGACAGAGGGCGCAGTTCGTTCAACAGCACTTAACTTTTAGTGGAAAGAAGAGGAGCTCGCCTTTTGGCCTCGAGTATCCGATTTCTCGACACCTCTGCCCTTCTCTCCCCTTTCCGATACTACCGATGTTGAGAACACGACAAGTGTCACGGCGAATGAGTTCGAAATGGTGTGTTCACGGGATGACGGGTCGAAGCACACGGCTGTTGTTTCGTTCCCGGCCAGGTTGAAAGAAAATACCAACAGCTTTTTTTATTTTCTTTCTTTCTTTCTTTCTTTTTCTTGGGCTTAAGAGTAAAACGCTCTGTTTAAAAAAAAAAAAAAAAAAAAAAAAAACAGAAAGAAAGAGAGACAGAACGGAAACCTTCCACTAAAATGCTGAACTACTTTTAAGTGAAATATTACTATTTCTGTCCTTCACTGCGACTTCAAATAGCTGGCAGCCAGGCAAAAAAAGGTACTCGGACATACAGAGAGAGAGAGAGACAGAGAGAGAGAGGGAGATACGGAAAGTTTCTTCATGTATAGGCCATTGCCCTTCATGAAGGAGTGCATATAAACAAAACTAATCAGATCTTATACAGAGATACAAAATTGTATTATTATCGATACATTTTCAAAAATGCATTCATGACGAGAGAGAGAGAGAGAGAGAGAGAGAGAGAGAGAGAGAGAGAGAGAGAGAGAGAGAGAGAGAGAGTGAGTTCATGCAAGGCCCCATGCGCGCTAAACGACAACGGTTTAAAGTGTAACAGGTAATACGATTTCCTGCCAATTAGCGCCTGAGCCCTCACCTAGTGAACACGTTCAGGCCGCCTGAAGGAGGTGGAAGCTCTCAGGTAATTACTGACAGGTGTCAGTCATCGGCCATTGCGGAGAGGATTCCTAAAGTTCCAACCTGTAATCGATAATCAAAAGAGGACGGATGATCCCACTCAGACCTCTACGCATCGAGTGTGGTGTTCGGTAATGGGGTGAAACAGATCCCAGCGCCAAAACAATTCCCTTGAAGAGCAGGAGTCTTTTCTTTGTTCAACTGGTACTGTTGTAAAGGACTGTGCTGATGATGCTATTGTGAGGCTGGTTCGAATGCATGTGGACGAAGTGATCGTAGCTCTCTACGTGACGCTCTCTGTTCCCAGGGACAGTGGAATGTTTGGTGGGTGCATAAATGCGCCTAAGCGAGTGAGTGCGATACCATAACGATTTCCCCATCTTGGACACACACACACACACACACACACACACACACACACACACACACACACACACACACACACGTAGAACAGACAGACAGACAGACAGACAGACACAGAGGTAGAGAGAAAGAAAGACAAAGAGACAGACAGACAGAGAGAGGGGACATACAGAGACAGACTTAACAGCCAGCCAGCAAGCCAGTCAGTTACAGAGGAAGGGGGCTCAGATAGACAGACAGAGACAGAAGACACGGAGAGAGACAGACAAAAGACAGAGAGAGACAGACAGACAGACAGACAGTCAGACAGAGAGAGAGAGCGGAGGGGGGTCTTAATCTGATCAATCAAGCTCAGTTTTGAATGGCATAACATGGAAATGTTAAAGATATGTTATATAATAATAATCTTGAGGACTGATATACACACAAACAGACACACAATAGGACAAAGACAGAAGCGGCAGTGGAGCTTACACATGTTCCATAAGGACGAGTACTTACACTATAAATCATTGTTCTGCTGTGTACAGCTTTTCCTCCGCCTTTTAAATCACGACGGGTTACTTCTTCATTGTGTTATCTGGTGCTTGAAAACACCGAGGACACAAAGAAGCAACACACGTGTCTGCTGCTACATCACCCATCGCTGACGATATACGTGACAGCCGAGAGATAACATCCTCACTCAAGAGGGTGGGCTGGAGGACACCTATCTAACACCGCACTGAGGATGATTATTCTCCCCCCCCCCCCCCCCCCCCACACACACACACATACACCTACCCACCCCCACCCCCCCACCGCACAACGATAACACGATTAAGACAGCACGGTCATTCCGGAGATCAGTTCCATCGGTCATCGGCCCCTTGCACACAAATCACTGGTCACGCACTTCTCCAAACCTCAGGCCCCTGAAACACCTCACTGGCAATGGAATGCACAAACTGATTCTGATGCTCAAGTAGCTTGCGCCCACCCTGACTGTCTCTGGAAGTTTAGGAATGCAGACAGGGTTAGAAAAGAGAATTTTTTTTTTGTAGGCACTCTTTTTGTCCCCCTTTTTTCGTCTGTGACTCGATGCACATCTGTAGCTCCCTGTGAAGACAGCCTGGACTTCATTCCCGTCTCAGAGAAGCCTTTCACGTCTGGACACTGTGTGACACCCTTGGATGAGTTCAATGTTTGGTGTCGTGACATACACCCTCATTTCATGATCCACAAGTGCAGCAGCCTTCAGGAGCAGGTCCAATGGACACTATGAGCCGCATTCTACTAAGAATGGCCCGTTCCTCAGCCTTTGAATCGACGCCGAGTGCCGACCACAGGTTTGTCCTGATCAGCACCCTCCGCTACCAGCCACTGGCCCAAGAACCAGAGTGCCTCTTCTGACGTCAGCGTCTGAAATCTGAGTTCTGCTCCTCATGATGGTCGTGATCCCTTCATTTTTATTTTTCAAGTCTACGGCTTTTTTTTTTTTCTCCTCCAAGACGGAGGGAAGTAGCGGATGAAAATGTCATACCATGTTTTTTAAGCTTTTTTTTTTTTTTTTTCTTATTTCATCCCTCGGGTACCCATCCACCATTAAGTCTAACCAAGAGACCACGATCAAAAAATTACAGCCTTGAACCTTTCCAGGCTTCAGGAGGCATATATACGACCACCAGCAAAACTAACCCTTACCCCCCCCCCCCCCCCCCCCCCCTCCCACCCGATCATGTCCAGCTTCTAGGGACTGAGAGCAGAACAGAGACAGGGGTCACCTTGACCAGCCAGTGACCTGCAATCTCGACCCAACCCCAAGCAAGAGTAGCCTACTGATACACACTGGTCTGTACCCCTTGTCAAGGAGAGCTCCGAGCCCAAAAAGACGTGTCGAGAGCACCTGCGCTCTCAATCACCAGGATTTCATTTCCTCCATCACAGGTCGCACCGCTCAGCAAACGCGACGCATCCAGAAAAAAAAGAACACAGACAAAAGACGAATGCGGAT
>JADBJO010001406.1:72500-75000 GCA_016801955.1 Conus betulinus | reverse complement strand
CCCCCCCCCCCAGTAAGCACGCACGCACGCACGCTCACACACACACACACTCACACACACACTCTCTCTCTCTCTCTCTCTCTCTCTCTCACGCACGCACGCACGCGCTTTTCATAAACTCTCATAATGCTATGCTGTGTTTACAGACCCTTAAGGGTTCTCGTGGCAATTAAAATCCGAGTCCGAGTCACACACAGACAGACAGACAGACAGAAAGACAGACAGACAGAGACAGAGAGACAGAGACAAGAGACAGGCAGACAGAGGATAAAGAACAATACTACCACAAATGATGAGGTAAAAGAACAATCCAAAATCCCACAGAAACTGCGACGTACAACAGGAAAACATGGGAGATGGGGGGGGGGGGGGGGGGGGGGGGGGGGGGGGGGGGGGGGGGGGGACGAGGGGGGGGGGGGGGGGGGGATAGCGCGGGAAAGTGGAGATGTGACAAGTTTTTAAGGAGCCGGTAGAAGAAGGGAAAAAAACCCGGATGAAACCAAAGAGCTCAGGTTGACCTGGTGGAAGTGGAAGGGGGAGGAGGACTGGGGGAGGAGGGGTGAGAGTCGCGGGGGGGGCCGCGGGGGGGGGGGGGGGGGGGGCGGAGAGGGTAGGTAATCAGTTCACAGCCATCACCCCCCCCCCCTCATCCCCCCCCCCACCCCCCCCCCGTCTACGTGGGGAAATGGACCTTGTTCTCCTTGCCGGCCGGCGGCGTCACCGTTTTGTTCCTGGGGCGGATGTGTTTGGTTACGTGACTGCGATTGAGTGACGGCGTAGAATGTAAGGGGGGGGGGGGGGGGGGGGGGGGGGGGGGGGAGAGGGGATGTTGGAAGGGGGAGGACGGGAGTGGAAATGAAGTGATGGAATAGGATGAATAACAGGAAGGAGCGTGCGAGGTGGAGGGGGGGGGGGGGGGGGGGGGGAAAGTGACGGCATAAGGCGAATAACACACAGACAGACAAACTGACAGCCCAGAGGGAACAAAAACTGAGACGGGTAAACGGACCAACGAAGTTTTAATAGGAATTTCAAAGTACATCCACCAGTTAACAAGAACCAAACGAAAAAAAAAAATCAAAACAAATCTCGACGCGTGTCGACCTCTTAGGTCTTCTTCAGGCGAGATAAACAACATGATGGGTGTTGCTGAACGATTCCTTCAACGCCCATCCTGCGCCGAATTTGGGAAAGAAAGCGTGTGATGGCTCGTTCTTCGCTTTCACTGTCCTGATGTTGTTGTTTCATTTTGCCTGAAGAAGAGGAGCTAAGAGGTCGAAACGCGTCGTCTTTTTTGTCTTGTAATGTTCATTTCCGCCTGCAGTCACCTCACACTTTCATTAAAACAGACCAACAGAAAGTTCCAGGCGCGCCACAGTGACGTTTCCTATCAGCCGCATCAACATCCACAGCGACAGCTGCCCACCCAGCCAGGCAGCCTTCCCGGTGTAGGCTGAACACCAAAATTAATGCGCCAAGGCCTTGCTTAACGAGTCGTAGATTTATAGACTGGCGCAATTAGAGAATCTGTACTGCCTCTGGAAGTTGACTCTCCTTTCTTTCATACGGACATCAAGTCATGGAGTATTCGTGGACTGGCGAAATTAGATTGTTTTGAGAATTTTCCTTGTGTCTGGAAGCTGATTCTCCTCGTTATTTTGTTGTTGTTGTTTTCATATGGCCATCAAGGTACAAGCCTGGAGGCTCCAAGCTGACAGATTTAAAATCAAAGGAATGGAACAATTTTGAGCGCTTAGAACTGACGCAAACACAGGTCACGGATGAGTGCAATGGCCTGAAATGTGACGTCAACTACGGGGAAGGTAATGTATTTAAAAATTGTGATTTCATCGGTGAAGATCCCCACCCCCATCCCCCACCCACCCCCCCAAAAAAGGGGGGGGGGGGGGAGGGGGGAATGATTGGTGGGGAGTTGTTCTTTCGATCAATTATCAGTTCAATATCAAATGCTGGCTCAAAACTTACGGTAAGCCTCAGAACGCTTACACGGATTATGATTACAGTGTTTTAGTTCAAAATCCTAATTGTGGCGTCTGGCCACACAGATCAAAGAAGCCGCGCCACAGTGGCGCTTCCCATCAGCCGCATCAACAGGGGCAGCAACCCACCCACCCAGCCAGGCAGGCAGCCTCCTACTGTAGCAAAGGCATGGCCTGCAATTAAATGGCTCCGCTGACACACCATCAATCACTCAGCCCACCGCGTACGTATCATGTCCTTCACTATCCACGGCTTCTTTCTGGAAAATTGAAACTGTTAACGCTTCTTTCTGGAAATTAAACTGTTAAACGCTTCTTTCTGGAAATTAAACTGTTAACACTTCTTTTTGAAATTACACTGTTAACGCTTCCTTCTGAAATTAAACTGTTAACGCTGAAATTAAACTGTTGACAATCAAGGGATTCAGTGTGAATCGTTGGTTATTATCAATGGATTCATTGTGAACCATTGTTGTCATTATCAATGGATTCATTGTGAA
>JADBJO010001406.1:60000-62500 GCA_016801955.1 Conus betulinus | reverse complement strand
GTCCGCTGACACAAACGAGGCACCTAACGCGCGGCACACATTCCTACAGCAACAACACGTTGTCACTGTCAAAAGGTTTCTCGGCAACCGCAGCAATTTCACAGCGAGCAAAACACGATCCGCGAAGGCAGGACACATTATGACCATCATGCGTGCTTTGCCTGGGTGGGTAAGCCTGACGTTGCGTGAACGACAAAGCAAACACCGGTTAGTCAAGGGGAGAATCATACGATCCGGTGTGTAGCAGCACCCTATTCGAACCCTACGTGGTTTTTACCCCCGAGGTCAAATCCAAGCTAGTCCTGATTGCCAGAGTAAACCCCTTAGGTCTCTCTCTAGATTAGCCTGAAAACGACATCACCCCCCCCCCCCCCCCCCGCATGGCATGGCATAGTCTGAACTGAACCCCCTCCCCCCCTACCCCCCCCCCCCCCCTCGCCTTTGGATGTGGGGGTCATTTCTAGGCCAGCATGAAATAAAATGATGACAAATCCAGATGGAATCTGGCTCTGCTGCTTTTTACCCCATCCCGTCCCCGCCCCTCCCCCTTGGTTAATATTATTAACCTGTAGTAAAAAGAGGAAGGGGATATCTCAGGTAGATTTAGTATGACTGGGGGTACACTTTGGTCAGACCGAAATATTACCGCTCCGATCTAATTCCACAGAACGTAACAACTCTGGCAGCAACATTTCACGTGATAAAAAGTCGCAACTACACCTTTTTTGTTGAAAATTGTCACAAGCGACAGCATTCAATGGCTACAACATTTTACTGTGCTCTGTCACAAAGTACTGTCGCAAAATAAGCTGCGACAGCATTTTATGGACAGCAATCATATTTCAATGGACAACTTTCGTCAAAAGGTGTCGCGCGACTTACTCTGTCAGAAAATGAAGTTGCAGCGAAAGTATTTCACGGGAAATGCTATCGCTGCGACACGATCCCATGGCGACAGAATTACATATGACACCGGCTTCTTTCCTAAAACTTTGTAGTGGCTGAGATCCACCTTCCACTGGCAGAGATGGGGTGGAAAGGGGGAGAGGGGGTGGTTATCACACTGAGCTGACTTGAGTTGAACTGGCTCCTGGCCTCTACTCCCAACGTTTCTCCCTCTAAAACCGATACGTTTTCTGTCATTCCTTGCCCTGGATTTTCACTGTCAAGATGGGTTTTTTCCCCCCCCCCCCTTACCTTTAGATCCAGGTCAGTCCAGAATCATCTCAGGATCTTTACAGATGTTGCTTGAATGGCTGACCCCTGGGATAAACTGGACTTGGTCAGGCCTAACGTCAACTCTCTCCCAGTTGTGATTCTTCAATCCTAATAGGGAGCGGAGTCATGTTATTCTGGACTACCCTTCAATAAACCCAGATATAAGCTCAACAAGGGACAGAATGTCTCCCCCCTCCCCCCATCCCACTTCTACTCCATTCTCCTTCTTCGCCCCCCACCCCCCCCCCCACCCCCGCCCGAGATCCACCCATTATGGGGTTGGATGAGCGGGTGACTTTTTTCTGCGATACCCCTCCGTTTCCTCTCTCCATCCCCTCTGTCATTTCCTTCTGTCGGCCATTCTTCACAGCACACCACATGGACATCAGATAAGTCTCTCTTCGTTCTTTGTTTGTACTGTCCTAAATGTTAAATGTGATCTATCTTTTTTTTACTTGAAGAGACCCAAGAGGTCGAAATGCATCGTGTCTTGTCCTGTACTTTGTTTGTCAATGTCCTTGGCGGCAACTAAAACCCCCACTCTTTCTGAATTCTGATTTTCTCCAGTTCATATGAGCACTATCATCTACAACTGATTCTCAAATACATAGTTTCAAAGTGAGGTGACTGCAGGTGGAAACTGAAACACATTTCAAAAGGAATTTAAAGTAATTCCGACGGTTAAAATGGACAAACAAATTACAAACAAAACATGATAGACAACATTCTGGCAACGCAGAAAATCTTCTCGAAGTCGGCGCAAGTTGGACACACACACACACACACACACACACACACACACAAAATGAGATCATTCGGTTTGTCGAAGCCTGCAAAACAACCACTTTCCCTTTGTGCCTGTACAAAAGGCCCCCTCTACTTTCCGGCAGTCGTCGTAGAGGGGGAGGATGGGTGGAGGGGGGGTGTCAGTGAACGCTATTCCAAAGCGACCCCTTCGCTTTCCTCCGTAGCTTAATAAAAACACGTAGACATAGGTTAACTTCCAACAAAGGAGGTAGGGGGGAAGAGGGACGGGAAGGAGGGAGGGAGTGTCCGACATGTCCCCCCACCCCCACAAAAAAAAAAAAAAAAAAAGACTCCGGGGACAAAATCCAACGAGGGGAGAGAGAAAGGGGTAGGCATTTCGAGACTGTTACACACCGGCGCATGGGGAACTGGGGGGGGGGGTGGGGGTGATGACAGGGGGATTAAGAAACTGTGTGGTGAAGGGCCGCCAACAACAACGCGTTTGGGACAGGTAGGTAAAGCCTTCTGCATGCAG
>JADBJO010001406.1:42500-52500 GCA_016801955.1 Conus betulinus | reverse complement strand
ATTATCAAACTGGGTTTGATTAATTAAGGAAGAGGGTTCCCCTCCCTGCCTTCCTTTTGTCCATTACTATAAAACAAACACAAAATTAACTGCTTACCAACAGCTTCCCCTATTACCCTTTTCACACACACACACACACACACACACACACACACACACACACACACACACACACACAGAGCACACACACACACACACGCATACAAATCAAGTCAGTTAAGTACCATCAGTCATCGCCACATCTTCAAGTCTTGTTCAATAGTCATGTCACTTCATAATAAACTAATGTTGTTCAGAAGCCAGTCTCTGTCATTGTGTCACATTATCTAATGCTGTTTGGAAGCCAGTCTCTCTGTCATTGTGTCACATTATCTAATGCTGTTCAGAAGCCAGTCTCTGTCATAGTGTCACATTATCAAATGCTGTTCAGAAGCCAGTCTCTGTCATAGTGTCACATTATCTAACGCTGTTCGGAAGCCAGTCTCTGTCATAGTGTCACATTATCTAATGCTGTTCGGAAGCCACTCTCTGTCATAGTGTCACATTATCAAATGCTGTTCGGAAGCTAGTCTCTGTCATAGTGTCACATTATCTAAAGCTGTTCGGAAGCTAGTCTCTGTCATAGTGTCACATCTAAAGCTGTTCGGAAGCCAGTCTCTGTCATTGTGTCACATTATCTAATGCTGTTCGGAAGCCAGTCTCTGTCATAGTGTCACATTATCTAATGCTGTTCGGAAGCCAGTCTCTGTCATAGTGTCACATTATCAAATGCTGTTCGGAAGCTAGTCTCTGTCATAGTGTCACATTATCTAAAGCTGTTCGGAAGCCAGTCTCTGTCATAGTGTCACATTATCAAATGCTGTTCGGAAGCTAGTCTCTGTCATAGTGTCACATTATCTAATGCTGTTCGGAAGCTAGTCTCTGTCATAGTGTCACATCTAAAGCTGTTCGGAAGCCAGTCTCTGTCATAGTGTCACATTATCTAATGTTGTTCAGAAGCCAGTCTCTGTATTAGTGTCACACTGTCTAATGTTGTTCAGCAGCAGCCAGTCTCTGTCATAGTGTCACATTATCTAATGTTGTTCAGAAGCCAGTCTTTGTCATAGTGTCACATAATTATCTAATGTTGTTCAGAACACAGTCTTTGTCATAGTCACATTAAATTAATGCTGTTCAGAACACAGTCTTTGTCTTAGTGTCACATTACACCAATGCTGTTCAGACCCTAGTCTTTGTCCTGGCTTCAAACAAACTTAATGCTGTCCAGCAGCCATGCTGTCATTCGTTAGTGACATGAAGTTTACTTAACCAGAGCTGTCATTCCTTAGTGACATGAAGTTCACTTAACCAGAGCTGTCATTCGTTAGTGACATGAAGTTCACTTAACCAGAGCTGTCATTCCTTAGTGACATGAAGTTTACTTAACCAGAGCTGTCATTCCTTAGTGACATGAAGTTCACTTAACCAGAGCTGTCATTCCTTGGTGACATGAAGTTCACTTAACCAGAGCTGTCATTCGTTAGTGACATGAAGTTCACTAAACCAGAGCTTCTTGACAGCCTGTTACTTTCTCACATCAATTTGTGCTCTCCTGACTAGACTGCACCAACAGATAAACACACTGCTCAAGTGGCTGTAGATATGGATATATCAATGAACCAGAACCTAATTCAACACTTTATCTTTCACTTTAACCACCACCTGATCTGATCTATCAGTGCATAGTATACAGAAGGGTAGTGGTAGGACTGAACTGAAGAGGAGGTTGGCGGGGGGGGGGGGGGGGGGGGGGGGGGTCGCAAATGAAAAGTGGCTGGCAAATTAAATTTTACTCCAGGAATGCTCTAAAATCTCGATCATCAGAGCTGAGTTGTTACATTTTCGAACGCAACACCAACTGTAAGCGAAAGCCGAAGTAGTCCACGCACCTGTGTGTGTGTGTATGTGGCATGACTAATGCTGTAACGTAAACACAGGTAACAAAGCAGGGAAGGGGAAGTTGTGCGGTCAGCAGCAATACTGTCATCCGTCGTGACATGAAGGTTTAATCAACCAGCGCTGTTTGCCAGCCCGTTACTTTCTCACAGCAACTAGCGCCCTCCTGATCTGACTGCATCGACAGATAACACACAGCTCAAGTGGCTGTAGATATCGAAAAATCAATGAACCAGAACCTAACTCAGCACTTTATATCTTTCATTTAAAACGCCTGGTCTGTCCTATCAGCGCATTACTACAGAAGGATGGCGGTGGGACTAAAAAAGGGCGGGGAGGCGTGGATCGTAAATAAGGGACAAATTAGGCCTACATTTCACTACAAGAACGCGCGTTAAAAAATCTCATCATCACAGCTGAGAAGTTAAATTTTCGAATGCGACACCAACTGTATGCAATAGCCAAAGAAGTCCACGTACGCTTACCTGTGTGCGTGTGTGAGTACGACCGCGACTGCAATGTAAATACAGGTAACGAAGCGGGAAGAAATGAAAGTTGTGCGCGGTCAGCGCCGCGCGTGTGTGAGTGTGTGTGTGTTTTCGTGCGTTCTCAACACTGTTCCGCTAACGGATCTTGCCGTGTTCCGCCCTCGCTCAACCAGCCACTAACCTGACATCACTGACCTCCCAATCCTTCAGCCTCAAGTTCAGTAATCCCAAACCGCCACCACACAGATACCGTTGTCAGCTCCACACACACGGTCGCACGAAACTTCTTCTTTCAGAACGAGTTTGGTCTTCTTCTCATTCCACCTGCGTTCGCTTCTTCTGCTCAACCCAAAGCTCGGCGAGACTAAAGTAGAAGTAGTGAGTGACACACGACAGACACTATTTATAAAGGTGGCGCGCGCGCACACGAGGCAAGCCCACTTCATACATACAGCCTACAGTCGGTCTAAATGCTACATCACACGCTTGTATACGGGATTTTGGCCTTTTCACGGTGTGAGCTGAGCTACACACACAGGAGCTGTATCGTGTGTTTTGACACGAGTACACGTTGCAATTCAGCACTCTTGCGCTCGGCTTGTCTCTGCTACCACTCACTTCTGAGTCTCCTCGTCTGGGAGTTCAGATGATTTTTTTTTCCTCCCCTCACGCGCTGTGCTTTTTTCCCCTGAACCAAGGAAAGAGGCGGCGGGCGAGGTCCGAGTCGCACTGTTCCCGATAGACCGCGCGCTGTGTGTCCTCACCTCCTGAACTGGGCCTTTAGCACGGGTTACCGTTTGGAGGCGAGGAGATCTGTTTCATAGGCGCTTGAAAAAAGGACCCCCCCAAAAAAACCACCGACATCATAATTTACGGGTAGTCGTCTGTTTTTAGCATTTCTGTTTTATAGGCGCTTGAAGAGGCGCTCAAAACACCGAGTGATGTACGTCTTCTGTCGGGATTTTGTTTCACAGACGCTTGAAAAGGCGCCCGAAACACTGACCTGCGTATTTATAGGGAGTTCTGTCTCAAGCATTTGAAAATTATGAGTATGCATGAGGAGAAATGTAAACTTTTCTCACCCCCCTCCTTTTATTTCTTTTTTTTCTTCTTCAAAGACTTGTGAGTTGACTTGAACGCGGTGTCACCCCCGATACGGCCCTCTGCGGTCGGCTGGGCGATTTTGTGTACAAATGCCCGGACGTTGCATGTACTCAATTATTCTGCTCATGACTGCGCTAGCATTTCGGATCTGTTCATTCTTGTTCAGCCAACATTTTTTTTCCTTTAAATCACACTCAAACAAGTAACTTGCCACTGAACTGCTCGTATGTATGTGGATGGCAACAATTCCATCAAAGAGATGGGATACTAGAACTAACAGAAACCTCTTGAAACTTACTGGATGCCTTTTTCTTGTGATAATGTGCACGGACATTGATGATGATGATGATGATGATGATGATGATGATGATGTGTGTGTGTGTGTGTGTGTGTGTGTGTGTGTGTGTGTGTGTGTGTGTGTGTGTGTGTGATAATGTTAACTCTGCCTCTTCACAACGTTCTCTGTGGGAACACAAGAAAGAACATCGGGACGCAAGTAGCATCGGTTCCTGAAGAAGCCTTTTGGCGAAAGCTTGGACAAAAAAAAATGAACTCTGTGGGCGGTGTTGACAGCTTATTGTTTATCACTATCCTTCTTTATCTGTTCGTCATATCTTCTGTTGGATGGTGCCGGCATTTGGAAAAATTCACATATCTACTTTTCCTTACAAGGATTATTTTTTTGCTTGCTGGCCCTGATGGAAGACTGCCATAGATCCGGAGTTCCGACATTGTACAAGAATCTCCTGTTAAAAACTTCAGTCTACTAGGTTGAAAAAAAGTTTTTTGTGTAATTGCAGAGACAAAAAGATCATCCCCGTAGGTCTTAGACTTAAATTTAATTTAGCTTGGCAGACAAATACCTCCCTTTGTGACCAGATTGCTAAGATCTTAACCATGCCAGCTGTTTAATCCTGGACTCTCTCATTTCAGAAGCGGAAACTGTCATTTCTATTGCTTCTGAAGAAATGGAACTGTTTAGGAACACTATGTTGCGTATGTTTGGTCCACAACAATTGTCCAACATTGGAGGTCGTGTCAAAACTGAGTTGGCACCAACAATTGCTTCGATAAAAGAGGAGACTTGATAAGAAACTTCAGCGATTGTGTGACTTTGACGACAACCCTGTCTCCACTCCATTATTTCAAAATGTAGAGACGCAAGTAGCATCGGTTCCTGAAGAAGTCTTTTGGCGAAAGCTTGGACAAAAAAATGAACTCTGTGGGCGGTGTTGACAGCTTATTGTTTATCACTATATATATATATATATATATATATATATATATATATATATATATATGTGTGGAGTGGATGTAGGTGAAACTGAGGAGTCATCAATTAATGAGTTGAACAGACACAAATGATCAGTAGGCGCCTAGTTTCGTAACTACTTACTGAAAAAGCTGGACAAAATAAAGTCAAAGTCTTACCTTGCTTACTAATTCTGAATGGGAAAGATATTTTATTTCCCTCTGTTCTCGCTATGTTACTGTTTTCCCTCTGTTCTTGCTCTGTTTCTGGCTGCTTTCCCTCTTTCGTGCTACGTTTCTGAATGTTTTCCCTCTGTTCTTGCTATGTTTTCATACTGTTTTCCCTCTGTTCTTGCTATGTTTCAGGCTGCTTTCCCTCTGTTCTTGCTATGTTTCAGGCTGCTTTCCCTCTGTTCTTGCGATGTTTCAGGCTGCTTTCCCTCTGTCTTGCTATGTTTCAGGCTGCTTTCCCTCTGTTCTTGCTATGTTTCAGGCTGCTTTCCCTCTGTTCTTGCTATGTTTCAGGCTGCTTTCCCTCTGTTCTTGCTATGTTTCATACTGTTTTCCCTCTGTTCTTACTATGTTTCAGGCTGTTTTCCCTCTGTTCTTGCTATGTTTCAGGCTGCTTTCCCTCTGTTCTTGCTATGTTTCAGGCTGCTTTCCCTCTGTTCTTGCTATGTTTCAGGCTGCTTTCCCTCTGTTCTTGCTATGTTTCAGGCTGCTTTCCCTCTGTTCTTGCTATGTTTCCAGGCTGCTTTCCATCTGTTCTTGCTATGTTTCATACTGTTTTCCCTCTGTTCTTGCTATGTTTCAGGCTGCTTTCCCTCTGTTCTTACTATGTTTCAGGCTGCTTTCCCTCTGTTCTTGCTATGTTTCATACTGTTTTCCCTCTGTTCTTACTATGTTTCAGGCTGCTTTCCCCTCTGTTCTTGCTATGTTTCAGGCTGCTTTCCCTCTGTTCTTGCTATGTTTCAGGCTGCTTTCCCTCTGTTCTTGCTATGTTTCAGGCTGCTTTCCCTCTGTTCTTGCTATGTTTCAGGCTGCTTTCCCTCTGTTCTTGCTATGTTTCAGGCTGCTTTCCCTCTGTTCTTGCTATGTTTCAGGCTGCTTTCCCTCTGTTCTTGCTATGTTTCAGGCTGCTTTCCCTCTGTTCTTGCTATGTTTCAGGCTGCTTTCCCTCTGTTCTTACTATGTTTCAGGCTGCTTTCCCCTGTTCTTGCTATGTTTCAGGCTGCTTTCCCTCTGTTCTTACTATGTTTCAGGCTGCTTTCCCTCTGTTCTTACTATGTTTCCGACTGTTTTCCATCTGTTCTTGCGATGTTTCTGACTGCTTTCCATCTGTTCTTGCTATGTTTCCGACTGTTTTCCCTCTGTTCTTACTATGTTTCCGACTGTTTTCCATCTGTTCTTGCTATGTTTCTGACTGCTTTCCCCTCTGTTCTTACTATGTTTCCGACTGTTTTCATCTGTTCTTGCGATGTTTCTGACTGCTTTCCATCTGTTCTTGCTATGTTTCAGGCTGCTTTCCCTCTGTTCTTGCTATGTTTCAGACTGCTTTCCCCCTGTTCTTGCTATGTTCCAGACTGCTTTCCATCTGTTCTTGCTATGTTTATCACTGCTTTCCATCTGTTCTTGCTATGTTTCAGACTGCTTTCCCTCTGTTCTTGCTATGTTTCAGACTGCTTTCCCTCTGTTCTTGCTATGTTTCTGACTGCTTTCCCTCTGTTCTTTGCTATGTTTCCGACTGTTTTCCATCTGTTCTTGCGATGTTTCAGACTGCTTTCCATCTGTTCTTGCGATGTTTCTCACGGTTTTCCATCTGTTCTTGCTATGTTTCTCACGGTTTTCCATCTGTTCTTGCTATGTTTCTGACTGCTTTCCATCTGCTCGTGCTATGTTTCTCACTGCTTTCCATCTGTTCTTGCTATGTTTATCACTGCTTTCCATCTGTTCTTGCTATGTTTCTCACTGTTTTCATCTGTTCTTGTTGCTATGCTTTCGACTGCTTTCCATCTGTTCTTGCTATGTTTCCGAGTGCTTTCCATCTGTTCTTGCTATGTTTCTGACTGCTTTCCATCTGTTCTTGCTATGTTTCTGACTGTTTTCCATCTGTTCTTGCTATGTTTCCGACTGCTTTCCATCTGCTCTCGCTACGTTTCTGCCTGCATATCTCTCACCGGCAGACGACTCATTTGTCTTTCTGTGATAGATGTTGACAACTGATTGACCTGATTTTGTCACGAAATGCACGAGAGTGGACAAACCGGAGGATGGTGAGTGACTACGTCGAATGAAATCGACAACCATTCAGTCACGTTTGATAGCTGTCTCTCTACTTGACACTGATCCTGATGCTGCAAGTGGAAAAAACCAGCTAATCGGTTTCGGTGCGGTTGCGTTACGTATGGCAACGGCGTTCAGTTTGTCTGCTATTGAGTCGTTCGTTCGTACTGCGCAGTATTAGAACCAGTCTCCGACTATTGACAGATCAAGTGCCCGTTTTTTTTTATTTGTTTTTGTTTTTTTGTTTTGTTTTCTGGGCGCCGGCTTGTTTTTGTACACTTATCGCACGTGCCGCATTTTATCAGTGAGTCAAACACGCAGTACATGTATGTCAAAGGGTGAATAATCTCACGTGTGCAGTGATGCTGAAAGGAGCGAACTGAATCGCTGTGTGTTAATCATGCACAAAGTGTGTTCTAGGACCTGTCGGTAGCACTGCTCGTATACGCGCTGTTGCCAGTTGGTCTAGAAAATTAATAAATGAATAAAATAAAAAGGTATGGCTAGTAAGACAAAATAATTCAACAGGATCAATCTGTAAAACAAGGTATATTTTCGAAATGAGGTGACTGCATGCTAGGAACTGAAAACAAACCTAAAAAAGAAAAAAAAATTACTGTACCGCCAAACGCAAAGAGACGATCACGCGTTTCGACCTCTTTGGTCTTCTTCAGCCCAGACAAGCAACTTTCAAGGCAATGAAACAAAGAACGAACAATCATTTATCTCCTCAAACTGGGGGTGCCAACAATCACTTTATCTGCTAGGCGAATCGGTTTCGTGGGCAGCATTCGTTTGGAGTTATGGGCGTGTATTTATTTCACCATTGGGAGCAAGAGTTACCCTGCTTGTTTATCGTTTACTGTTTACCGTTCCCTGCCTCATTTCATATTTCCATTCGAACATACGTGTGTAATTTTTTTTTACTTTTCAAGGGAGGAAGGTTCGGGGGAGGGGGGGGGGGGGGGGGGGGGGGGGGGGGGGTCTTCTTTCTCTATTGTTCACTCGATCACACATGGAAGAAATGTCTTAAAAAGAAAGGAGAATAGATTCATTTTGGTTGTTGTTTCATGAACAGCGGTTGATAATAATTATGACCTCGCAAAGATCAAAATTATCTTTTGCTCCTGAAAGGGATCCAGAGAGAAACGTGACAGGCACTTTCTGTCATGTATGTACCAAGCCAGAATTTAAAAAAAGCAAAAAGAGTTGGGGAAACTTTTGCCCACTCGGGCCCCACTTGCAGTGCACGTTTGGTGTTGGTTATACCTTGTTCCTTTCTCATTTCTCTGGCTCTTTTCTGTTCATATCTGAGCTGCAAGAATCGCTCGTTAGTTTGAAGAACGAGGAACTGGTGTGCCAGTTTTCGGATCAAATTGGCATCAGTGACGATGTGATTAAGTGGTAGGAACAATAATGAGCGGGGGGGGGGGGGGGGGGGGGGGGGGGGGATCAGGAAAAAAAAACTGAACTCCTGAACCTATAAAAAAAGGATGGGAAAAAAAAAAAAAGAAGGGGGGGGGGGGGGGGGGGGGGGAGAGAGAAAAAAGCGAAAACTTGACTATGTAAATTATAAAAGGGGAGGAGGAAAAAAAAAAAAAAGAATCAATGGGAGGGTTAAAGAAAACGGTAAAGTGTGAACTATATGAACGATAAAATCCGAGAACAAAAAAAAAAAAATTGTAAAAAGAGGTCTTACAGTCACGACGACGAGTCAAAAGCAGGTCCCCCCCCCCCCCCCCCCCCCCCCCCCAATACCGTATCTTAAAAGATCATAAAAAGGGGTGTTGTTTATGCTGGCAGACAGGTCAAGTGGTTTAGTGTAATGTTTTCTGCTTGGTTGAAATGGTTCAAATGTGCTAATTATCATGATCAGGAAAAAATCAACCTGAGCCATGGCAGGTGTTACAAAGTTTATTGTTTTTTAATTCGTAGTTAATGCAAGTCAGATGTTCAAGATCAACGTTTAGCCAATCTGTCACACGGTTCGGAGATTGAATTCAGTTCACGTTGGCATTATAGCCCGGCCGACCGCAAGGAACCCCCATCCGGGCTGTGGTTCGGAGATAGGAACTGTTGCCGCTGCGACCATGCTGTTCGACAGTCTTCGAACCCTTCGTCTTGCTCCTCTCCAAAATGTATAACCACCATTAATACTACAACTATGACTGTCAAATTATCACCAAAACTGGCAGTAATCCTCTCTTCATTATCTTTTTTTTTTTCAAATATTTTATCATTATCATTCTAATTGTTTTTTTGCTACCTTTATTAGTATGCTGCTGCTATCTTTATTATCATCATCATCATCATCATTACTGTTTCAGCTCGCGCTGTCTCCTTCCCAACGGCCTCGTTTGCATTCAACGCCCGTCGTGCTCCGAATTTGAGAACATAAGTGATTGCTCGTTTTTCGTTTTGATAGTCGTGAATGTTCTTTATCTTGCCTAATGAAGGCCTAAGAGGTCGAAACGCGTTGTGTTTTGTCTTGTAATCTTGTTTGTCCATGTTTACCGGCGGAAATTACTCTTTTAAAATTCGGATTAGTGGTTCTTAGTGGTATCAAGTCCTTGAAAGATGGCATACTAAACTTATGCAAAAAGGTTCAACGTAGGAGTTTGGCCGATTTGATCACAGTCACATTGCCATAGGAGACTGCTAGCCACCGACACTCGAGTTTCCACTTCCATACTACCACATCAGTTGATACGGTGACGGTAATTGGTGACTCAGGGTAACCCATTTCCCCTTTTCTCTGTCACTTACAAAATGGCACAAATGGTGCACACTGGCGTCTTTGTCCGAAGGAGATACATGACAAGTAATTCTATGACCTGTAATGCATGTAGGATTGGTGAGAAGGCAAACTTTGCTCAGTGGGCTGCACACAAGACGGAACCATACTGCGTGCGTGCGTGCGTGCGTGCGTGCGTGCGTGC
>JADBJO010001406.1:35000-37500 GCA_016801955.1 Conus betulinus | reverse complement strand
GAACTACAGAACACCAGCACGAGCTGTTCGTGTGAAGAAAGGAGAGAGTGAGAACGCTCTCACCTCTCACTACGGCTCCTCAGCACTTCTGCAAACAACTGCAGCAGGCTTATCCTCCTGTGCCATGCTGTGGTGGAGCCCGAGGGTTTAACAGGTTCAGCTTATGCGCACCGCCTTCTCACGAAGGGGGAGGGGGAGGAGGAGGGGGGGGGGGGGAAGGATGTATCGTTTCGGACATTCGTTCGCCTGTCAGGTGGCGGTGCAGCGTGCGTGTGTGTGTGTGTGTGTGTGTGTGTGTGTGTGTGTGTGTGTGTGTGTGTGTGTGTGTGTGTGTGTGTGTCTGTCTGTGTGTATGTGTGAGTGTATGTGTGAGCAAGTATGTGTGTGTATGTATGTATGTCTGCATGTGTGTGTATGAGTGTGAGTGCGTGTATTCCGTTCATACACAATGCAGAATTTCTAGAGCCTCGTTAGCGTTTAGGTTAAGGTGTCGGACTCCAAAACTACAGTAACTGAAGCGTCGTGAGATCGAATCACACCCGTGATGTTTTGTTTTCTTTTCTCCCTTTCAGTATAATAATCTCGTGCTTTGTTTTTTATATGATATTATGTGCAAGCACAATCGCCTTCTCTGTCTTACTCCTTACTTGTACATGATGCATATATCTGTTGAGATTTCTCGCAGCAATGATATTATTCTAAAACCAACGTCGCGATGTGTGGCTAGCTAGTGAGCCAGCATGTCGATCTGTTGTCCGTGTCAAACCTGGGACCAACCATTTTGCCATGAGAAAGTAACTTCAGAAGACTTGCCATATATGGAACTATACAAACCGATATGTCGTTCCCTGCAAGGTGGCACAGTAGGGAACACCAAGAGGGAGTTGGCAGCTTTTCTTTGAGGGACACTGATGTGAGAGGTCAGTGTCGGGCGGCGCAGCGAATCTTCCAGACGACGGGTCTAGCCTGTGTCGCCGGGGGACGACTCCTGGAGATGTGGAGTGATCGGTGATGGAGCGCTGCCTGACTTCGATTACCGTGGCCTGGGATACCAGCCGGGCATGGGGGCACCCCTCACAGGTTGGGCTGAAAACTTGCCCTCGAACAGAATAGGAGGGACTTGTGCAGCGCTCCAGCGACTTTCGTCCTGCTCCCTCTTTGAGGCGGCCTCACGCGGCACAGGACCATCGCCACCCGAGCATGAAGAAGACCGCCTGGTGGCCTTGAAGACAGACCTTTTGGGGGGAAAGAGACGAAGCAAACCGACAGCCATCATCGGCCGACCAACACCTGAACCTGACCCCACGTTCACCAGGAACCAGAGCTGAAAGAGAGCGACAGACGACGGCCCCCACACGGAACCAGACCCACTACTGCCAACGACAACAACTGCCACAAAGTATGCAGACTTCAGTCTGCCAGTACATCCTCCGGCCAATAGGACGTTAGAAAAGGAAAAAAAGGAAGGGAAAGAAGTAAGGGGGAAAGCTGTAGAAAATTACATTTTTACACCTCAATGCAAATCACAACCATCGCTTTATGATTCTTCGCTCCTTCCCGTTTTGTTTCTCTTTTATTTTTGTTTCTTTCTTGATTTGATGCTGTTATTGTTTTCTTTCTTTTCGATTTCTTTTTTTTCTTTTCTTTTCTTTCTTTCTTCTTCTTGTCAGTATTGTTTTTCCTTTTTTTTTTCTTTTTTGTTATTCTATATCACTTGTTGAAATTCCTACACATGCAGTAATTATAGTATTGAAGCGAGTGGATTAATCTATACACACCAATTTGACAAAATTAAGGTTATCATGCATGTCCGCAAATATCCCCACACATGTATACACGCGCACGTGCACGCGCTCTTCTGTGTTCTGTGTGTGTGTGTGTGTGTGTGTGTGTGTGTGTGTGTGTGTGTGTGTGTGTGTGTTTGAGAGAGACAGACAGAAACAAAGAGAGAGAGGGAGAGACAGACAGACAGACAGGAGAAAGATTGGGCGGGGTTACAGCTGACACGAACCAACATGTCTTAAGGCGATCTTCAGAGATGTGGATTAAGGCTGGTGACGATCAGAGGCTCGTTCATTACAGTCCATGACCAGGGCACTGACCGCTGTCACCATGGAGCCACCCAGAAGACCTATCCAAGAAGTCACAACGCCCATCACAGTCATCGCTGCCGATCCTCATCCCCCACACTGGCCGGAAACCCAAAGCCCAGGCTTACGTCAAAAGACCTCTGGCAAGACGAATGGACTCGCAGACGGATGACAAACTGTTCCACACCCGTCCAAACCTGGAAGAGTTTTTATCATGTTCCTGGTTGGCCGCGAAGACGAAACAGTCCTGTGTCGTTTGCACACAGGCCACTCCTTTTACACCCATTCTTATCTTTTAAAAGGCGAAGAAGCTCGTGGTGTGTTCCATGTCATGTGCCACTCACAGTGAAACATGTTCTTTTAGAGTGCTGGGACTTGCATGATGTGAGACACAAACATTTTACAGCAGA
>JADBJO010001406.1:27500-30000 GCA_016801955.1 Conus betulinus | reverse complement strand
AGGACAGAAAACAACCACAGGAAGGTGCGGTAAGTGTCGGAACGCAGCAAGTCTTCACAGGAGGAAATTTCGTCCACAGGTGCGAAGCATCTATCTGGATCGAAATCTGCGGGTAAAAGTTCTTTGCAGCACAGCTTGTAGTTGTCAGCCCATATGGTCTGCAGTCTGTGCAGACGTTTGAACACATCACTGGGGTACTCACTGATCTGGCTGCCTCTCATATCAAGATCTACGAGGTGAGGGATGGATCGATAGCCGGTTCCAGACAAAGTTGTCAGAGTACTGTGGGATATGTTCAGCACTGAAACCTTAGGAAAGTTGGACAGGGCCGCAGTGTTAAAAACACTCATCTGATTTCCAGACAAATCAACTGACACCAGATTTCTGTGCCTCCTTCCAGTCAAATCACCGACCACAGAGACAAGAGGGTTGTTGGACAGGTCTAAAATCTGCAGGTTTTCGAAAGTCGTGAAAATGCTCATGTTTAAAGACGACAGACGATTGTGACTAAGATACAGGAATTTCAGGTTGGGGAGGGTTATGTTCGACACTCCACGCACAAAACATCTAGCCAGATTTAACCAAACCAAGTACGCGTGTCCCGTAAAATCCTCCACCCGTACACCTGAGTCCGCGGCATCCAGGTATCGCAGGTGAGGGAAGGCAGCCAGAGAGAAGGGTTGGGGACAGAGGAAAGCCAGGCCCTGACACTGGCAGCCCTGGGGACACACCGCCTCACACAGCCACTCGTCGTCATGCTGCGGACACTGGGGCCAGCCGTCGCACAGATGATCAGCGTGCACGCAGACGCGGGAGGACCGGCAGCGGTACAGGCCATGGCACTGAAAGTCCTCGCAGTCCGCCTCATCCTCCTGTCCCTCACAGTCCCCGATCCCGTTACAGCGGCAGTACAGAGGGAGGCAGTAGCCCTCCGGACAGCAGAAGTGAGTCTGCGGACATGAGGCACAGCCCCTGAGTGGAATCTGCTTCATGACCCCTTCGCTGTTGAAGGACACCAGAGCGGGAGGAGGGTCGTAGTAGGTCAGTCCGTACAGATTGTAGTACTGGGTACACAGCTCGTCGGACCCGTCCCAACAGTCGGGCACCACGTCACACTGCTTGGTCTTGCTGAGGCACTGGCCGTTAGTGCACAGGAAGCCCAGGCAGTGCTCGCTGTGCGCGCAGAACGTCTCGTCCGACCCATCAGCGCAGTCCTGTCGGAAGTCACACACTAAGGTGAAAGGCACGGTCTCCCTGCTGTGGTCACAGTCAAACATGGCGACGGCAGTCTGAGAATCTTCAGCATCAGGAAAAGCGCACTGTGAAACATACTGTTCCGCCCCACATTGACTGCTCGGGTCACATGACAAAAAACTGGTGCGAGGCGTGGCCAGCTGGGCACTTGATGAGAAACTGCTTCGCTCCCTGAAGAACGTCGTCCTCGACCTTCAGTTCTGGCCAAGAAAAGGAAGAGGAATTCGTTGTCGAATTTCTGGTCGTTTTAATCTCACAAACGAAATCTTTCAGTAAATAGGAATCACAAGGAACGCAGAAAAAGTAGTTCCGAAACAGCTGAGAGGTCCCAGCCTGTTCAAGGCTGTACATGAAACAAACCTGCATGTAAAATGACGAGTACGTTCGTGCCAGGGTACCGTAGCGGTAATTGACAGTATTGTCCACCCAGATATACGAGTGTTTGTAAATGCTTGGCATGTAGGGTTCAAAACTGCGTAAACCAATATAAACAGGATCCAGCATATACGCAGCCTCAAGTAAGTACAGAAAGGCTTTCCAATCCTCCGGAGTCTTTACAGTGACTAAATGTCCACCTCGTTCCTCGCACTCCTGTCGAGCCATTGTCCACTTCACCGGCACCTCTTTACGGAGGTGAATGTAACATTTACTGCCAGAGGCGATGTGGCCTTGACCTTGACACTCCGGCGTGGTCAACGGGCAGTGAGTTCCTTCATCCCTTCCGCTCGGACACTCTTTGACCAGATTGCAGTCAAAGTGCTCTTTAAACGTGTGGTAGAAAGGCACCGAACAATTGAAAACACCTTCGCTTAATTTGGGTGGTGTTTGTGAGACGCTGTGTAATGAGAAGATCATTTTGAAGCCGTTTTCCAGTGTGTCTCCACGCGGGATGTACAAACGAAGCCGCACGGTGCTGTGGTACAGCTCAGGAACGATCGTCCGTGACGACTTATACTTCCAAATTGTGGAGTTCCGTCCCCTGGCTGGCCATCTCGTCAGCTGCACAAAGCCCTCCCCCCCAGAATACCAGGCCCACTTCAAATAAAACACGGGGAAACTCAGCAACGTCACGTGATCTTTAGGTATAGCTACCACAAACGAAGCATCCTTGGCGCAACTGAATGCCATCTGCAGGTCACAATGGCCGGATGTGACATAGCCTGTCATGTTTGACGTCATCACAGAGGGGAGCTGAGATGGCGGAATGCTTCTTTTAGACAGCCTCCTTCTGCTAGAATTGGTCAGA
>JADBJO010001406.1:15000-17500 GCA_016801955.1 Conus betulinus | reverse complement strand
GTACACCGTTTGAATTCCAGGGCCGATTCTCCCATTATTGCATGTTGTACCTTTACAAAGACAAAGTGAGGATCCTGCGTGCAAAACAGAAGTTAAAGGGTACCCCAGCTTTTCATCGGAGAAGACTTTTCCTTCAGAGTGAGAGAAATAAGGAGAAAAATATCGCCTCACTTAAGGTCAGCCCGAAACCAAAACAAGAAGGTTGTAATGATATACGACCACCTTGTCATTGAAGGAGTGAAAAATATGGTCTAGATGGCTGCGAAAATCTGGTCCCACTTCAATAACGGTCCGGCCGGCCCTGTGATTTAAGTTTATCTTATTCCAAACGTTTTAAGTGGTAACGAAAGTGAAAGGACACCGCACGCTGTCAGGGCAGAAAAAACACGACGACTGCAAAGATTTAGTGGGTCAGCGAACCGTGGTGAGTTGAAACCGGCGTGCGACACGCTCGTGCAGAACAGGCATGGCTCGAATGTTGGACAGCCTGCGCACTTGGATGCTCTCCTATATGTCAATGTGTCAAATGAACATGTCATGCGTAATGTGTCAAATGATTGTGTTCCTTGTGTTGTATATGATGATGATGATAATAATGACGAGAATGCTAAAAGAAAGACCATTTCATATGATGATACTGTAAATAACTGTTCTATTTTATGTGATGTTCCCAAACACACGGCTCCTTGTAACATTGTTTATAGTTGCAACACGTTGAGGGCTGCCAGTGATAATGACAGTGCGGTTTAAGAAACTGCATTGCAAGTGATGGTACGTCGGTAAATGTCACTGTCAAGGATGATAAGCGTGTGTGACTGACAATGGGAGCTGTGTAAATGTAACAGACAAATATGATCACGAGATCGGTGATTGTATTGCTGGGAATGATACGATTTGTAAGGATGACTGCATGAATGGGGAACAAATGGAAATAAAAGCTGACTGTGTGGTTGATAATTGTGCCCATGAAATGACAATGAAAATAGTGGATCACAAGCACGCGGTCAAGAAAGATATTTTGGCGAGGATGGTGAAAGTGGTAAAGTCTGTGATTGTGGGGAATGTAAATAAGTTTGAAAACAAACGTACACGTGATGGTTTTTGTGAAAACAATAGTGAGAAACCAAATGAAACTGATGACAGTCACTATGATTATGTGCGAATAGATGATCAAAGTTACGTGAGTGACAAGGATGGCGATAGTTTTTTGAGTGAAAACTCTGGAAATCTTGACAATCTTGTGAATACTGTATCCTTTCTACATTGGAATGTATGTGGTCTTTTGTCGAAAATGAATGATGCAGATTTTGTTAACTTTGTTACATCCTTTGATTTGTGTGTTTTAGTGGAAACTTTTGTAGAAAATTTTGATGCTGGCATATTCAAAGATCATAAACTGTTCCTCAAACCTGCGGTAAAACTGGCAACGCAAGGGAGATCTTCCGGGGGTATAATAGTCTTAGTTCGTAAATCTCTTCTCTCTTGTGTTCATCCGCTTGATTGTGATTATAAGTACTGTTTATCATTTATGCTGGAAAAAGATTTATTTGGACTGAGTAAGAATGTCCTGCTTATATGTGCTTATGTTCCCCCAGAAAATTCTCCATATTACTCATTATATGGTTACAACAATGGAATAGATATGTTGGAGGAATATGTCGTGGAGAAATCACTGTGTGTCGATGACTTTGATTTATTATTATGGGCGATTTGAATGCAAGGACTTCTGACATTTTCCCTGATATTCTACATGATTGTGAACTCTACATTAACCATATAAAGGATGTGGACAACAAAATGCAGAGGTGCTCAGAGGATACTGTATTGAATTCATATGGGAAAAAAACTACTTAACATGTGTACTGTATTTGGTTTATATATTTGCAATGGTGTGTGTATTGGTGACCTTGAAGGTCGTTACACATTTATTTCGGACTCGGGAAGTAGTGTCAATGACTATTTTCTATCATCTGGGAACTTGTTTCAT
This sequence comes from Conus betulinus, assembly GCA_016801955.1. Taxonomy (NCBI): domain Eukaryota; kingdom Metazoa; phylum Mollusca; class Gastropoda; order Neogastropoda; family Conidae; genus Conus; species Conus betulinus. The sequence goes on along the minus strand of JADBJO010001406.1, from coordinate 15,513 downwards.
TTCTTGAATGACCGTTTAACATTAAGAGTTCTTGAAAGAATAGAATCTGATCACTTACCCCTTTTATTATCTATTCAAAGGCAAACAGAAAAAGAATGTATTAACAGAAGACCAAGCGTAGAAAGAGCTCAATTTATGACAAATATTGTTGGAAAGAAATGTATGCGGAACGATTTACTATGTCTATGAGCTCACATCGTGTACAGCAGAAAAACTAGATATGGCAGAAGCTTTTATGTATAGAGATGTGAATAAGTCCCTTGACATGTTCAATCAGATTGTTAAAGAACAAGCTGTTCATATGAAGAGAAAAATCTTGATAGGTAGGTAAAAAAGCAAAAGAGAAGGAATGGTTCGATCAAGAATGTACACGGGCAAGACGTGGAGTACGAAGACTGCTGAGAAGGTTTAGAACAACATTGGATATTAATATTAGAAGCCAGTTTTGCATTGCAAGACGTGAGTATAAGAACCTAAATATAAGAAAACAGAAAGATCACAACGAATCGTTAG
>JADBJO010001406.1:5000-7500 GCA_016801955.1 Conus betulinus | reverse complement strand
AGCTTGTGTGTATCGTGGATTATATGGCACACTATTGATAAGCTACCTGTGTGAATCAGAGGGGAAAAAGAGGAAAAATCACGGATTATCCGACTGTATACTAACACGTTGGACCAGTGAAGTGAAAACGAGGGATATTCATGACTTGTCTGGCAATGTGTGACCCCAGTGAGCGAGAGCCAGGCAATGTTCATGCCGTGCAATGAGAGCCAGGTAATATTCGTGCCGTGCAGAGAGCCAGGCAACATTCATGTCGTGCAGCGAGAGTCAGGCAATATCATGCCGTGCAATGATGAGAGCCAGGCAGTATTCATGCCGTGCAATGAGAGCCAGGCAGTATTCATGCCGTGCAATGAGAGCCAGGCAATGTTCATGCCGTGCAGAGAGAGCCAGGCAACATTCATGCCGTGCAGTGACAGCCAGGCAATGTTCATGCCGTGCAGAGAGCCAGGCAATGTTCATGTTGTGCAGCGGCGATTTTTTATACTTCCTCCAAGGTTGAGCGGGTGGGGGGGTGGGGGCTGCCTCGTGTATCACTGACACTTAGGTGGCCGTGTTGCCGGGGTTTCGTTTAGTGCACTCTGCACTTACGGAAGTGCCCACCACTTTGTGCGGTCGGGGTCCTGTTTTCGTGCTTGATGTGGAGGAGGAGTGTAACTTTAAGAAGGGGGGTCGTCTGCGTTCTCACCAATACTCATAGTGTTGGGGTGGTCTTTTATTGGTGATTAGAGGGAGAACATCATTTGAGACGTTCAAGATTTGTGGCATTTAAGACAGTATATAACGCTGAAAAGGGATATGGGGGAGTATAAGTTCATGTGTGTTGAGTAGGTGTATGGTGGGATAAACAACTCCTTTTCTCGCGACAGCTGGCCGTCTTTCCCCGCCATGGGGAGGGGGTTGGAGAGTGGTGGAGGTGACTGGACTGTCCTCGTCCGTGATATTTACGTCCCTTTGGCCGGAAGCCCTTGAAGTCTACATACTCTGTGGCAGCTGTTGTCGCTGGCAATAGTGGGTGAGTTCTGTGTGTGGGGCCGTTGTCTGTCACTTTCTGAGTTCTGGTACCTTGTCAACTGTAGTTCACATTTGAGTTGGTCGACCGATGATGGACGTCGGTGTACTCCCCCCCCCCCCCCCTCCACCAAAAGGCGGCCTTCAGGGCCACCAGGAGGCCTTCATCGTTCTCGGGTGGCGATGGTCCTGTGTCAAATGACGCCGCCTCAAAGAGGGAGCTGGGCTAAAGTCGCTGGAGCGCTGCACGAGTCTCTTCTATTTGCCGAGAGGGCACTTTTTCAGCCTTGCCCCGTGAGCGGTGCCCCCCTGCCCCCGGCAACTGCGTGGGTACTGGCAGGCCACGGTGAAAGAAACAAAGAAAGAAAGAAAGAAGGAAACAAAGAAAGAAAGAAAGAAGAAGGAAGGAAAAAAAAAAGTGGTAGAAACGGTCTACCTGAATGTGTGCTGCGTGCGCTGTGTGTTACAAGTTGTGTGCGACGCAATTACCTTCAATTCCATGGCATCGTCGTTGTTGTTGTCGTCGTTGTCATCGACGTTTTCGGCATCGTCGTCGTCATCGAGGTCGTTGACTCCAGACTTTCATGCTGCTGACGTCTGTTTTAAAAGGACGTCATTGCATGATGACGCTAGAGGCATGAATGGAACGTAGAGTCTTGGGAAGATTTACTATGAATATCCGAAGCTGGGTTGAAGAGGTGTGTGGGGGGAGGGGGGAGGGATTGGATTTTCTCCCCTTGTTGTTGCCCCATTTAGTTCCCTTTCCCTCACCCTTTTCCGTTAAAGAGGCCCCTCTTCTTAGAATAAGTAAAATCATTTCCCTTCAAGAACGGAGAGTTATTGTAACTTCCTCTACGAGTTAGTTTAACTCAGTTCTTGGAAGTTCTGTTTCTCAAATCGTAATCTGGCACCGTCGTCGTCTCTTGGGACAAGACACTTGCTAGGACAGGTCCCTTTTCTTTCGTAAGCTGACACAGCACTGCCATGGGGTCCCCTTGGGACGCCACCGCTGCTTAGGCGGAGCATCACTCCAGTGGGCCATGGTAAGGATACAGCAGTCTACCATTGTATCCATCGCACTCTCTTCCACCTTTTTCATCTTCTTCTTTTTCTTCTTCTCCTCCTCCTCCTTGTTGTTGCTGTTGTTGTTGTTGTTTTGTTTGTTGTTGTTGTTGTTGTTGCTGTTGTTCTTCTCCTTCTTCTTCTTCTCCTCCTCCTCCTCTCCTCCTCCTCCTTTCTCTTTTTTCTTCTTGATAATAATAATAACAATAATAATACTAACATTCTTCCTCTCTATCATCATCATCATCATCATCATCATCATCATCATCATCACCACAATAATAATCATAATAGCAAAACGTCGTAACTGAATGTTTCTGCTTGTGATTCACTTGTTTGTGTTTGAAATCCGAGTGATTTACTCGTTTAAAAGAAGAAAATAAAGGGATGGGAGAGATGGAGAAGTGTGGGGGGGGGGGGGGATACA
>JADBJO010001405.1:398199-433086 GCA_016801955.1 Conus betulinus | reverse complement strand
GGGCAGGATGCTGCAAAAATTAAAGAGATTGCCTAAATCTGACCAAATGATCGTGATTATAGTTAGACCAAAAAGTTGATGATGTACCACTTGATGCTCAGGATAGATTGGTGTCAGATTGCAGCAGACTGAACATAAAATTCAGATATTTTTCCAGGTGAGTTATGGCATGTCCGCTGAAGCCCCCATCTCTCCCCATCCCACTAGAATTTCAGAGATTTTTTTATTTTCCTCAGTGTCAGATTCCTGTCATGGGGATGACATTAGTCATGCTTGATGAGGATGACATTAGTCATGCTTGATGAGGATGACGTTAGTCATGCTTGAACTTATTGAAGTGAGATGTATTGGCTGAAAAGGTGTAATGACATCGGCTTCTTTGCAATTTTGCTTTGGTTTGGAACACATGAGCTTGTTTCTATGTCAGTGCAGGGATCATGTGAGACACTCTTGAGACATGGCTATATTCAGGACGAAAAAATTAAATAATCAACTATCTAGATTTCTAATGGTCAGTTTGAAATGTATTCAACTTTTAATTTCAGACAAAATTTGAAAACACATATTTTGATGGATATGTTAATGCTAAACTGTAAACAGCATCGTGGGCTTCTGCATGAATATTGAATTTTTGCAATGAGATACTAGTTTTTTTAAAATGGTTCCTATCCCAAAGACACAATTCCAGACAAATGGCTTTTCCACTGACAAGCTAAGATACTTAATTACATCACTGATTTAATCCGGCAGATATTGACATTAAATTAATCACTGATTTCATCCTGCAGATACTGACATTCTGTCATCTCTTGGCAAAGTGTTTTACGTGTAGAGATATACATCCAGTCAGAGCATACACATCAGTTTCAAACAAGACAACATTGCTTTGCTTCCTGTTAACTTAGTTGCAGATATTTGCAGTGCTGTTGGCAACAATGCAGTTGCTGTCAGTGAGGACCAGCTGCAAACACTTAATCTTTTCCACAATTTTGTGACTGGGTGGGTTTTCAAAGTTTCATTGGATAAACTTGCCAGTAGTCAGTACACAATTTTGGATTATAGTCAGTGATGACTTCCATGACTTTTCAGCAAAGGCCTAGCCCATCAGCAGTGTGTTTTGCGAGCTAAGCTTGAACCTTCAGGACACAGTAAAAACAGCAAAGAGAATGTGCCTTGCCAACAGTCGTGTGGACAATCAAAATGCTGTTACTGATTTTAGTGATTGAGAGTCCTCATTTTATTCCTCCTGTCCAGCAGTCTTGCCCACATCTGTGACAACAGACATTCGATCTTCTGTGGTGGAATGACTTTAAAAAGTCTGAAGATTGAACTAAGCTGACCAATGAATGCACAGAATATCAGCATGGCTTGCAAGCTGGTGAGAGAGAAATAGGCTAACACATTTTTTTTATACAAAATTTGTTTTTAGTATGTTCATGTTTTTAGAGTTATTTTTGTAATGAAATGTATTTTTCATGCCAGAATGCATTTTTTTTGCAAGCAATGCATATATCAGAACATGAAATGGCAAAGAGCATTGCGATCCCTATTAAAATGTGCAGTACATGTAGTGTTCAAATTAGATAAACGTATGTACTTTTCTATTTACAGATCAATAATGATTTTGTACCCTCATCAGATATGCATACTCATACTCTTTTTCTCAGTTAGAGAGTGAAAATAGCTCTTTCCAAGAAATCTGTGCGCACATGGTTGTTTATTTAGTCAGTATTTGACTTCCAAATTTGGTTGGATATAACAGTGAAAATTAAACCAAGTTCCTGACTGATTCAGTCAGTCCAAGGCCTGACCAACACACTGGGTTAGTGTGCAAGTCAGGCTTCTGCTTAGTATTGTCTGTTAGTCTGACTTCCCTAGTCCTTTCAATTTAAGTATTTGTTTTTATCTAACTGTATACTCTGCACACTGTGTTGCCATGGATTAGTACATGTGATGTAGTGTATACATCATGGACTAGTTTGAACCCAGTGATATCTCTTTGGTGGAAATGAAAACTGAGTTTAATTGAATATCTATGCATCAAAAGTCAGCATGATTTGTATCAATGATTTTAATTATGAATAGAATTAATTGAGTTGTAAAAGCTTAACACATCAAAGGGCATCAAAGCTATCTGAAGTAGCAAATTCATCTTTTTTTTTTTTTTTTTTTGAATTGCTAACATTGATGCTGTGCACCATTTAACACACTGAAACCCATTATCTTTCCATGACTCGTTAAAAGGAGAAAAAAAAAAAAAAAAAAAAAAAAAAAAAACCCAGTCATTTGTCTTACATGAAAACAAAATACACAAACTAGAAGAGACCCTCTCCCCCCCCCCGCCCTCCCATCCCCCTCAATGTCACCAAGGGAGATGAAAGATTTGTTATATGCTTTTCATTTGCATAAAACCTGTTCCCAAATAAGAAGTATTCTTCAGAACCATATTTGACTGTTCATGATACAGTTACATTGAAAGTGGAGAAACTGCAAGGAGTGAGGGTGGAGCAAGGGCACAAATGTGGGGTGACTGAATCACAGTGTGAGTTAAAAAATGACAGTGCCAAGCCAGTGTGTTTTGATGCCAGATGGTTATCTGTAGGGAAGATAAATATGAATAACAAATACAAAGAAAAAATAACTGTAACTTGGTATATATAATAAATAGCTGAATCTGGCTGGAATTGCCAGTTTATGAATTTTAGACATAAACTGCCATCATGAACCTGATCAGAATCAAGCTGGAGCACTTAAGTTGTGGATATTATTTCATGGTATGGACCATGTATTTAGTGGAGTTCAGAGGAGGATAACAAAATGTTATCACAAAAAGCAATGAAAAACTGAAGACGTTGTGCAGGCCCTATGAATTCACTTTAAAGCATAGTTTTAGTGCATCATAAGATGAAGTCTATGAAGTAAGTAAAGAGAGAGGAATCTAGAATGCATAGCATAATTTTAAGTATTAGTCATAAATCATAAATTATACTATAATCCTAAAATGATCTTGTATACAAAGAATTTCAGAGTAAACTGTAAAACGATCTTGTACATATAAAGTTACGGACTAAAGTGTTCATTAGTTTAAATGGACAAGCAGTTGTAATGATGAATCAAGAATTAAGAAATAATGCAAAGTTTACATACCTGCCCTATGCTGTGGATCAGTTTATGCAGATCAGCACAAAGATTTGTCAGCTACATTCATGAATTTTAAGACAGTGCAAAAGTGAATAAAGAGTTTAATTAAGCTTTTTCAGCCTTATTGAAATTGTTTGAAAAACGAAAAACAAAAACCAAAAATACATGAAATTTGCAGACATGTATTGTATGAAAACGGAGGTTAAGTGCATTTCAGGTGTTCTTTTAATGTGATCACTTCTTACACAGACTTTAAAATGACAGTGATTGCAAGTTACAAAACAACAGACCGTTAACAGTTTTTACAGCATTTAGGGACAGCTGTGCTGGTAAAAAAATGTGAACTTGAAGTCTGTCGTTCCAGTATTACTTTGTAGACCGATTGAAATAAAGTTGGTGTTTATAACCAGTGTTCTTGTGTTCTTGTGTAAGTTGATCATGAAAAAAGGAAAAAGTTTGGTGATGTTCACATGCTACTTTGACCATTTCTGTTTTTCACAGTGGACATAGAATATTGATAGTAATGTCCTCATCTCATACAAAACAACAACAACAACAAAAAAAAACAGATTTTGAAAATGTCAGCAATGTATCTCATCCACCAGCTGGCTGAAGTGACATGACCTTTGAATAAAGTTTACAACAGTGAAATCAGAGGTGTTCCCAAATACTGTAAAATGTCCCAAAAGACCGTAAAAAAATGAAAGTATTGTCAGTGCCTTATGACTACAATGTGTCTGTATATAGCTGCATGTGTTTCAGGTCTCTTACAGTTACACTGAAGTCCAAAAGAAGCGTTTTAAAAATGAAGGTTGCTGTAGAAGGTTGTTGTCATGGAGAACTGGATAAGATCTATGAAACGCTACAATACCTGGAGAAAGTGAATAACATCAAAGTGGACCTCCTGCTGATTTGTGGGGACTTCCAGGCTGTGCGCAACAGAGATGACCTCAAGTCAATGGCTGTGCCTCAGAAATACCAAAAGCTAAAACACCTTTTACAAGTGAGTTCTGTTTTTCTCTCTTTTTTTTTTTTTTTTTTTTCTGGGTGATTTGCTGCATCGGAACAGGTAATAGTGTAGTAACATGGAGTTTGTTTCGGTTTAGAGTGAATGAAATTAAAATGAATTGTGTACATGTGTTTACCTCATGCCATCATGGACTCATACAATACACTCAGTATAACACACTTTTATATTGTGGGTTTACTTTTGATGCCAGCTATGTGTTTTTTTTTTTTTTTTTGTTTTTTTTTGCTGATGTGAACTCGTGCTTCCATCAGCTGAAATTGCTTAGAGAGGATCAAATTAGAAACTGACAGCAGAAGGTCTGTTTTGAACAAGGTTATTTGACCTTCTTTGAGCGTAGACATCTTGTTTGATAGATGAGGAAGTTGGAAACAAGTATGATCGGTGGAGGAAAAAAGTGTCTTGACATTTTACTCTGTTTGAGTTTGCAAGTAATGCAACATGTAAAGGTAATATTTTACTGTAGATTAATGGCAGCTGGCTTCATTTCTTAGAATGATGCCTCCCCCCCACATACACACACACTTTTTTTGTTTGTTTTATATTGTTCATTTAAAAGAGTTTTGATAACTCTCTGTGTATCACTGTATGACATTAACTTCAGTTGTGGAAAACTTACCATGTTAGTGTGGAGAGGTATGGTGGACTTTTTTCCCCTAAAGCAGAAGGATTGGAAACTAAACAAAAAAACATTTTATTGCATTTTATATCAAAGAAATACACCATGATGAAATAAATTGGTCACTTTTATCATGCATTTATAGCTATTAAGACAGATGTAATTATTCTAATACAGGTACTACTCTGGGGAAAAAGTTGCTCCTGTCTTAACGGTGTTTATCGGAGGTAATCATGAGGCTTCCAGCTATATGCAAGAACTTCCCTATGGTGGCTGGGTGCCAAAAATATCTATTATATGGGTAAGTCAGATTCTTTCAAGTTTCAGTTTCATTGAGAAGGTATCTCTGCATGCGGACTAGGCCATACACGCTATACCACATCTGGTATGTTACCAAGACCACACTGTTAGATTATGTTGATGACGTTGACAGTGATAATGAGAAAATTGAGTCATGTTGCTTACATCTCAGCTGACCAAATAATTTAGGCCAAAGGTTGATGACAATAATGATGATGAAGTAATGTTGCTTACATCCCAACTGACCATGTAGGCCAAATGTTGACGACAGTAATGATGATGAAGTAATGTTGCTTACATCCCTCCTGACCATGTAGGCCAAATGTTGGTGACAGTAATGATGATGATAAAGTCATGTTGCTTACATCCTAACTGACCATGTAGGCCAAATGTTGGTGACAGTAATGATGACGAAGTAATGTTGCTTACATCCCTCCTGACCATGTAGGCCAAATGTTGGTGACAGTAATGATGATGATAAAGTTATGTTGCTTACATCCTAACTGACCATGTAGGCCAAATGGTGATGACACTAGACAGTAATGATCATAAAGTCATGTTGCTTACATCCCAACTAACCATTTAGGCCAACGATGATGACAGGGTTCTGATGCTGCAGCTTACAAGAGCATTTAGTTCAACAGTTATATGGTGCATAGATTTTCTCAACGCAACATTTTAGAAAGACAAATGTTTTCTGTGTGGTGCTATTTATTAGTTCTTTTAAATGTGAAGTGGAAATAGCATTAAAAAAAAACAGTTTTTGAATTAAGAAAACTACATTGTGGAGAAAACAAAGCCAATGTAACCATTAATTCAACATAAAAACTTAGATTTATCTAGTTAATCTGAAATACTTACCTTTTGATGGATGTAGTCTCCATCCGTCTTCCTTCTGTCCCTGCAGACAGTGTATTGATTTGCAAAGATTTTAAGAAAAAATGTTTTCTGTGTGTATAGTTATTCCTAAGAGTTCTAAATTTCAAGTTTGGAAATAAAAGATTTTCATTTTGTTCATGATCATAACAAGTGCCAAGGGGAAAAAAGGTTTATCAGATTTTCTTTGATGATGAAAAAATTATGAATAACTGATTGTCAGACCATAAAAGAGTTGTAAATTACTGATCGTGTGAGTTGCTTTACTTTATACATAGGGATGGGCTAAATATATTTCTTTTTATTTAACAGCAAGACCTGTAATATAGAATGTTATTTAGGGAAGAAAAGTACTGGGAGACAGTGTCTTCTTATTTCCCATAAGCATATTCTAGACGTACTTGGCCACTTCCATGCTTAGTTGCCGTCGCTATATTCTTACACAGTTACTTGGATTTTTTTGTTTTAACATTTTTTTTTGTATCATATTGCAGCACTGAAGCAGATTTTATTATTTACACAGATTTCTTAATTTCCATTTCTGTACTTTGAAATTATACTTTCGCAGTCTTTGTTATCATGAAAAAACAACAGAAAATTTGTGTCTTTCCTGTAGTTATTACCATGCATTTTCATCCATTTTCACTCTAAGCTGTCTGCTAGTAAGCAGTTTGATATGATTTTGAAGGTACATATTGTCCATGTTGACTGATGTGTTGAACACATGGACATTAACAGTATCATGTAGGTATGTCATACTAATTCATGTGTTGGGCATAACAGCCATGACTCATGAGTGCATTCATCCCCTGTCAATCTGAATGTGGTTTCACTGTGATGCAGGCTATGCAAACGTGATTCAAGTAGGAGGTCTACGTATCGGAGGTTTATCAGGCATCTACAAAGACAGGGATTTCCATAAAGGGCACTTTGAATATGCTCCCTATACTGAGGACACCAAACGCTCAGTGTACCACATTCGTAACATTGAAGTGTTCCGCTTAAAGCAGCTCAGACGTCCTTGGACATCTTTATGTCCCATGATTGGCCCAAGGATATTGCGAGATATGGCAACATGTACCAGCTGTTCTCCAGAAAACCCTTTTCTGAAGACAGAAGTGATGAACGGGTCACTAGGCAGCCCCCCTGCCGGTCAGCTCTTACACATGTTGCAGCCATCTTACTGGTTTTCTGCTCACCTCCATGTCAAGTACACTGCCCACGTCCAACATGCTGTAAGTGATTTTCAGCCAGCAGATGTCCCTTCAGTTCTCTGTGACATCTTTGCCTTCTGTTCATTTTAAGAACTATTGAGTTACAGTTGCATTTTGTAAGAAAACTTTTTTTTTTTTGTCTTTCAGGTCTCATGCCATGCTCTACACCAATACTGGAATTAAATGGAATACTTTGACCATGTTAGTCTGTCTCTGTCATTTTAAAACACAGTCTTTGTCAGTGAGGGTCAAATCCCAGCCAGAGCCTGTCAAGGGTCTAGTCACAAAGACTGTCTCACGATCTTAACTCAGTTTAAACTTGAACAGGATGATCAGTTGACCAGGACATTACAGGGAGGAAAAAATGGCAGTTGACAATAAAGATTGCTGTTGGCAACATTAATTAAATCAAGAATGGGTTTGATTATTATGAGGCTGTTGAAATGGAATTATGCAAGTAAGGAGATTTGTCGTGATTTATTTTGTTCATTTTTTTTTCTCTTAATTTTATACAGTTAATAATCTGCAAAATAGATGTGGAACGTTTTATGGTCTAGCCAGCAGCTCAAGGCTACGTCTGACAAATAATAGTGACTGGGAAATGCACATACATTTATTAAATAACTAATCAAGTAGGAATTTAAGGCACAGAGATCTTATTTACTGTGTTAGTTTCTGTCATGTTGTATTAGTTCATCCCCATCTCTCTTCAGTCTTATGGAAGAATTATGCACTATGGGAAGTTTTATTTACAATTCTTTTGACATCCATTGACAATTTTTTTTTTTTTAATCTCCTTCTCTGTTGATCTTTGTTGCCGTCACTTTCAGATATACTGTATTATAGTAAATCTCCCTTTCAAATTCTTCCAATTTAATGTCTTATAAATTGTAAATCTTCAGCAGTAACAACAGTTTCGAGGTTGAAAAAAAATCATGCACCAACATCTGCACTGAAACAAGAATTAAAGTGTTTGTTGTTTTAACCTTATTTAAGGACTGTGTGATTTAGAAATGATATGGCTCTTGGAAGAAATGATCAGTTTGAAATATTCTTTTCCACTTTTCTCTCTCTCTCTTTTTTTTTTTGTAGTGAAAAGCATTTTGTCTAGACTAAGGACAGAAGAAAGCCTATGTGATTATAATTTAAAGAAATTTGAAGGTTGAGAGCAAATGTAATGTGCCTTGTTTTTTTAGGGCATGATGATGAATATCAGAAAGAGGAGTCTGTTTTGACCAGCAAATCACAAGTTTACTTACCATGTCCCAGTCAGTTTTTGTTGTTTGTACTATAGGTTGCGAACTATTCAAAAAGTATTGAGCGCCTGGCCAGTACACTTTCAAAGAGAGTTTTGTCATGCACAGTTGACTAATGACATCAGAGAGCTGTGATTTTCACCCCCCCCCCCCCCCCCCCACCCCCCACCCCCACCCCAAAAAAACAAAAAAAAAAACCCACTGCATTGATAAGTATTTATACTATAAAATCTCTGTGTGTTTATTTGCAGGAAGGGAAGAGCACCAGGTTTCTTTCGCTAGACAAATGTCTACCCAGACGACAGTTCTTGCAGATTCTGGACTTCCCTGACAAGGGAAACGAGGGAGTGAGCATCAGCCTGGATCCAGAGTGGCTTTGTGTGTTGCAGAGTACCAACCATCTCATGCACCTGGGCAGATTCAATTACTACATGCCTGGTCCACAGTCCTCTGAAAGGTGAGAGCCTGAGTGTGTGTGTGTGTGTGTGTGTGTGTGTGTGTGTGTGTGTTGGAATTTTTTCTTAAGGGGAGGGAAGGAAGGAAGGGGGAGAACAGATATGAGGATGGGAAGTAGGAAGGAGGAGCACAAAGTAAACGAAATAAGAGAAAAGGGAGGAAAAAGGGGAAGGAAAGGGGGAAGAGGGAAAGAGTAGAAAAGGGAAACAAGAGGAAGCGGTACAGGGGGGGAGAGGGAAGGGAAGAGAAAGATGGGATGGAGGGTGAAGCGTGGGGGGGAAAAGCAAAGTAACGAAACCACCAGGGGAGAGGAGGGAAGAGGACGCATTGGTGGGGACCCGAAAGGCGTCAGGCATAAGATGGAAATGCAGTTGGGACGGTCGACAGGGCCGGTGTGGTATGGAATATGACAGGGAGTAGACGAAATAAAAAACACAACGTTAGAAGAGGGACCCCCGCACGAGGGCAACAGAGTAAAAAAAGGGTGGGGGGGTAGTACTGTGGCCAAGTGGCTGGCAGAGACCACGTGGGTCTGGAGAGGTGGGGCGGCGCAACTGTCGACAAAAGGTAGAGGAAGGTGCCGGGAGCTAGCATGGGAAGCAAGTAACAAAGGGGACCTGGTGGGAGTAAAGCCTACGAAGGAACACGGCCGTGGAAGCGCAAAAGAGGGGAGGGGGCTGGGCTCGGAGGATAAGGCGGGAAAACGGGAGGAATAGAGGGCATGGACTCAAAGAGGGGTCACAAGAGGGTGAGCAGGGAGAGCCCGGGGTATTAGAGGGCAGGGGGTGTTTGTGCAAAAAGACGCAATATGGGGATACAGGGAAATGCGCCAGGATTTATTCAACGCCGATCTGCCTCAATCTTGCTGACAAAACGCCAAGCGATTCAGGAATGCATCCATAGAACAGCGGTGGCTTACGAACTTCGTAGCTGATGCTTAACACTCCCGCTCGTGCTGTGACAGCTTCGCATCCGTCCTGAGTCTCCAGGGTTAAAGCGCCAGATCTGCACCTTTGGCGTACAACTTCCTCTGCCTGATTCTGTTAAATTCAAACGAAATCTCTGCTCTGTGGCGGTGACAGACTACCATTAACTCGCCGGTTTTTTGTTTACTTTTCGTCTTCTCTTGAAGGGCCAAACCGAGAGCTTCTGTTGGGGGGCCTGGATCATGCTTGGTTCTAGGGGTGCTCAGCCTTCAACAAATGTGTGCTGTTCCACTCGGAGGATCATCAGGCAACCATTGTCAATTGCGTTGTCTGAGCTGGGGGAGTATTATTGTGATTGTCTTTAATGCCGTGGTAACTCAGGCCATGGATGGGTGCGCAAAGGAAAGAAGATTAGACGTGTGAGAACTTGGAAAAGACCCCACTTGTATTTGTGCGGTGTGGGAACTCCACATACGCTTTACTGTTAACCATTGCTGACGGCGGTCCCATCCTACTGTACCATGTGGCATAAGTAGTCTCCAAATGGGCGTCACAGAAGACACCCTCACCCCGGCTAGATGCTCACACTGGTGCCTATGGGTAAGGACAGTATGGGTCGACGAGGATTACTGTCCCCGAGTCAGCAAGCACTCTCCCTCCATCCCCCGTGTCACAGCAAGGGTCGACACTTACAGAACATGCTGGTTATTTCTGCAAAGCGAAGTCCCCCGGAACCAGCCTGGCGAGAGATAGGAACAATACTGTCCCAGCGCCGGGTACGCCTTGCCGGCGACACACAGTAGGGGTGGGTCCTCAATGACCTTGATGTGTGTGGTGTGTGTGTGGTGTGGGGTGTTGTGTGTGGTGTGCTTCAGGAGGTATGTTGGTAAAAAGAATAGACCCCTGAGATCATGCAACAGTCCCCTGATAAATACTTTAATCGGATCAGCTGATCTGCTGATACCTATGAGTCTATGCTATTTCTGGTGGCATTGTCTTCGTGGTTCCTTCTAACTTGTGAGAAAAAAGTGTATTGGACAAAAGGGGGAAAAATTTTAGAAGAGCTTGACGTAGATGACTTTAGAGGAGAAGTCCATCTCCCCCCGCGACAAGCGAAATAATTCCCAACTAAGGCATCATGAGTGGTTCATGCACATGCGTGTCGCATTTGAGAAGTTCGACGTGGAGGTCAAAGTGAATGAGCGATTCAAGGCTTGGTGATGGTTGACAGATGTTAAGGATAATCTCCGCACGGAACAAAGGAAATTAAGTCATGGGGCAGTATTAAATGAAGGCAGGTCAAATCCAATGTTTCAGAGCAGGCGGTTTTGTAAGGGGGTGTTTCCACCAGCCATTAAGAGACAGAATGATTGCTCAGTGGCACAGAAGACAGTGTTGCAAAGGTAAAATGTTCAGAATAAGGTTGTGGTGGAATCTTGTGGTATCCTTTTTTGGATTATATGGATAGGTGGGACAGACTCAATCAAGCCGCCGAAAAGATGTAGGAAGAAGAAATGCTATTTAAACCTGCGTCCAACCTCTATCGGAGTGCCGCTAGGCAAAATTAGCCCCCCCATAGCTGAACGCTTGTACCCTCCCCCGGGCCAGGGTTTTTCGCATGTCTGAATGGTTTGGGATTTGTTAATAGTGTTTTCCTTTGTTTATTTATGAATATTCATGGATGCTAATGTGATGGGACAAGACAATTGAGTTTTTGAACTTTGGTAACTTTGGGTGTTACAGGAAAGACGTCAGTAAATTCTGCGGGTCTGCATTACCAAAACTTTTATATAAGGGGACTCTGTAAGATGGTGGTTGTTGAAGTTGCCCTTCCCGATGTAAGTTATGTATTAGAGTGCATCTGACCCTGACTTCCATCCACGCTGGGTGTACGTTCTACAGGGAGGGAATCTTCAGGCAGAGCTTTCAAGGCCGAAATCGGAGTGATTGTTAAGTCGCTGATCTCCAGTATCGTCAACAGTCCCATTGTGATGAAGAGCGGGCCAACTCAACGTGCCATTGGGAGAAAAGTGGTAGAAGTGTTGGCCCTAGCCGTTTTGGGGGGCCGCAAAGCAAAACATAACTGGTAAATAGCTTTGCACTCAACTTACATGCCAATAGAAAACATACACACCCATTCCCAAAGAAAACGTGCTATAGACATAAATTTGTCCGTGGCAAGGTTGAGACGGATTTGATGAGGTTCAGGCATCCTGGCTGGCACCACGAGTCAAGCGAGATGTAAGTCCCTTCTATCCAATTGTGTAATGCGTCGAGACTAAGCGAATGGTTTGCAACAACAACACCCGACACAACAGGTCCCCAACCTTCGGTCACTTCAGGCGAGACAGCATGCGAATGAGTGTTGGGGGCGTGCAGCCGGGGTAAGTACGGCGAGGAAACAGAAGAGGCGACGCTAAACAGCCGTGCGGCACGGCACAGTGAGCGAGAGGGCAAAGGGCCGATACGGGCAGGGGAGGTCAGGAATTGTCTGGAGGGTCCGAGAGACTACAACGTTCTCAAGTACGAAAAGGAAAAGGGCAAATGGGCGGGCAGACGCATGAAGGTCGCTTCCGCCTAAGTACTCAAAGCTGAAGAGAATGTATCTGCAGTGTGCAGGAAAAAAAAACAAATTGAGTTCCAGCAAGCTGTGGAAATCTGAGAAAACCGAACGAGACGGCTTAAGACCTCCAGCATGCCCACACCACAGTCGAAAGACTCTGCAAGGTGACCAACCATGGGATGAACCCGAGCGGAGGAGAGCAACTGAACACACGATTGTTCCCAGAGGACAGCGGCTCAGACCCCACAGCGGAACCCTGTGTGAATCGAATTAGCAACTAGACCCTGACAAGACTGGAAGGAAACATCTCGAACCAACATAAATAGCTGCCGAGCTCTAAATAGAGAATATAGTCCAAACCCACTCCAGCCCAACCTCACTCTGCTGAATCATCCACCTCAAGAAGTTGAAGCGGAGAAATTATCCAGACGTCCATTTGTTACGAAATATCTAAGACCTATAGAAATTAGTGAGACAAGTGTGTAAAGGTAAGTATGTTCTTGGGGTTGGAAATAAAAGAATTACTTGATCTCCTGATGGTTGGTAGACCAAGTAGTTACTCCATGCCCACAGTGTTGTGTCTTGGTGGCACTGTGACTAGTGCGGGTGAACCAGTACAACACGGTGATCATTTGTCATTACGTTGGAGGGGTGGTCAGAATCTTATTCCCTACGTAGATCATCCATGTCGAAGTTATGTAAAATCTTTGGAAGTAGTAGTAGGTGAAAAATCTAATAGCGCTGGTAGGCAGGGATGCATGGACGACATACGAGTCATACAGACGGTAAATGATTCCGGAGTCTTGGTGTGAACTTGGGAAGGATAAATCATGGCCGCGAAAAATCACGGGTCAAGAGGTGGGAAGGCCAGGGGGTAGAATAATGGGAGAGGCGGAAGAGGGGGGTGGCAGTGAACCATTTAATGTCATTTGTTGGCTGGGGGACGACCAAGCCTCCACGACTGTCTAAAATTCAAGCGTGAGACTAGGTTGTAAAAGTTGTCACAATTTGTTACCACAGAGGTTGAAAAAAAAACAGTGCTGGGGGGGTAGTTTCGAAGGGGCGAATCGGGGGGGGGGGAAGGGAAAAAAACAAAAAAAAAAAAGGAAAAAAAAGATGGGGGAGCAGAAACAAAGTAAAAAAGTGGGAGGTGGAAAAAATGAATCGGGGAAGGATGGGGATGCTAAGGGGGGGCGAATACATACTCGGGCCAGATTGAAAAAGGTGGGGTGGTACTGAAGCTCTGTTTGTATCAAGAAATGAATGCAGCCAACAATCAGTGCTGTTTCGTCTGCCCGATTCAGATTTTCCTGGTTAACTACTACTGTTAAACTCTTTCCATCGTTTTTGCCCTGTAACTGTTGAATGGGACACGTGCAGCTTGCTTTAATGTTGAATCCTTTAACCGGCAAAAAACAGTAAAACAATAACTGGGGTATACTATGACGAGTGCAGTAATGAGATCACGATCATGGGTAAAAAAACAAGGGTTAAAGACACATAAAAGAATGACAAGTATAGTGATTAGAAATCTCGGAAGAATCGAAGGCTGGGTGCTTATCCTAACAATGGATTAAGTAAAAATATGCAATAAAGTTTGAGGAAGTGCCCAAAAGGCCGGATGTGTAGAATGAAGGGGAAGGGGGGTGTTGCGATGGATGTGCAGATGGTAAACGCCTTTTGACAACAGAAAATGTGTTTGAAACGTGTATTGTCAAAATGTGTTGGTAGAAAATGCAGGAGAAAGGTGAGAAAGAGTGCTGACCAACGTTGTTGATTTTGAAGTTTTTAGATAGAAGTAGGACAGTGGCAGATATGACATAAACAGATCTGCTCTGGTGTGGTCTACTGTTGGGTGTGTTCGAAAATAATTCATTCTAAGTACAAAACCTGCAACTGCAGCCAATCCTTATTCCATTTCTTTCTCACCTATTCGTTCAGTCTTGTCTTCTTCAGAGATTCTTTGTTTTCCAGATTCTGAGTCTCTCATCAGAGAACAGGGGGCAGCCATAGTCCACCTAAGTGCACCATTTTTTTCAATGAGTGTTGGATCCCTCCATTGACGAGATGTGTTTTTATTCTTTGTGATGGATCAGTTCTGATCTAGAAGTTTGGATTTAAATCTTAGGCATCGTGATGGTAATTTTGCTTGTCTAATTGAACGGTACAATGGCAATACGTTGACAGACCTATTCCGTCTGGGTCAGATTCAGTAATGGGATGTGGCACGTTCTTGAACAGGTACTTAGTATCGTGATGTGCTGCTAAGGATACCTTTTCCGGATTATATTTTTGAGTGAGTGTGTTCGCTGTAACTACCTTCAAGGTATTTTGTGACTACCCATGAGATATTGGTGTCGAATTGACTAACAAAAAAATCAGTTAAAGGTAAATTTGACAAAAAATTGGCGTCACTGACAAATGCCGATGTGGGGAGGTCCGGGGTTTGTGTTGTCCTGATTGACTGAAAAACCTTGGAGGTATTTGTGAGGTGTCATGATGACTACTACACGAACGACCCGCAGTTGGAGATAGTTGTTGTCGCTTGACTGTAAATACCCTTGGAGGTATTTGGTGTGGGTTCTCATTGCCAGCAAAATCTACCACCCTTCCTAAGGTTAAGGTTTGTTAAGTGTGTATGGCTGTTGACTCACTTTAAAGTATATTCGGCACACGTTTGATGCCTCAGGTATTTTGTTATTAGGTGCACCGGACCCCGCTAATGGACTGTTAATCCCTTGAATGAAGTGTCTTTTCAATTGATCGATGTACTTGAGGTATTTTGTTGGGTGTGGCTACTCACGGGTCCGGGGATATCGTTCAAGCTTTTCTTGTTTGGAAAAGTCTGGGAAACACTGACTGCAAGTTCCTGGAAGTATTTTTATGTCTGTTAATTGACTGGAATGGAAGTACCCCTTGAAGTTATTCATACATGGAGTGTCCTGTTCGACTAGAAGTCTTCTGGAACTTAGAACGAGGATTTTCTTTGTCCTGATGATTATTTATTACTAGGACTTAGTATACGAGTATTGTGTGTGACTACTTTGATTGACTGCAACTTCCCTTGCTGTGTTAGCTTAATGTAACAAGTGGGCTGACCTTGTAACCTTGTTGAGGTCATTCGTTGGGTTGACTGACACATATCTTGGGAGGGCATTTTTCCTTTTTTGCTTTTCCTTTTCCTTTGTGTCTTTTTTCCTTTTTTTTTTTTTTTTTTTTTTTTTTTTATAAGCCTGCAAGCCTTTGGAAGAAAATGAAAGGCCAAGCTTTGTCTTCGGTTGGCTCACTCTTGTTAGTGCATGTAAATAACTACTCCATTTAAGAACGGATGTTCATTGTGATATGGGGAAAGGGAGGCCTAATGGGTGTACAAGCTCGTACGGACCTCTTTGGTGTCTTTTGATGGTGAGCCTTTGGCTTGTGATTATTCTAGGGCAACGTCTTTTGATGAATGCAACAAGATCGTTGACAACGTTGAAAGTTTTCATGACTGTTTCACTGGTGTACGAGTTAATCACTTGTGATAATCTTAATATTTGCCTGACGCAAACTATACAGCGTTATGTGGGAAGTGGCGATTGTCTGCTGTGTGATTAACGACACTGAGAGAGTTGAGTGAGATTAGGTGGCACAGCGAGAGGAGAAAAGGGGGTAGGCAAAGGGGGGATGGACCATAGGAGGGCAACCCATTGGCCGTTAAAAAGGGGCCCAGTGGTGAGGAAGGAAAAAGGCGGTAGACCCTCATACAAAGATTCCGACAGAACATTAATGGTAGAAGTTCACACGTCGCAAATCTCATGCATAATGCATGCACGCGCTTGCGTGTGCTCTGCACCCGACACGCTCGGCCACAGCAGCAACAACATACCCGCCCTTACCCACAATGCAATCTTTTTGACCCCATATCCATGCTATAAACTGGCAGAATGGAACGTGGCCAGAGTGGAATTAGAGCACTAACAGGAGGCATGACTAGCTTCATGGAGGGAGCGAAATTTTGGGGTATGATGATGGTGCCTATTTCTCCTTCCCGCAATCCTTTTTTTTTTCTTTAAGTCCAATCACTTTACCACCCTTATCTATCGCCACCCTGTCTCCTGTTTATGGTCTCAGAGAATGTTTTTTTTGTTTTTGTTTTTCAATAAAAAATGAAATGATGGGAAATCCTGAAACAAATAGTGTCAAATTAGAGAGGAAAATAAAAACTTTGGCCAGGGTGTCTCTTTCTCCGATCTGTAATGGTCCAAGAGAGTGGGTGGTGGGGAAAAAATTGCTAGCACTAAGACATTATATTGTGTCCTTGGAATAACATGAAAAAATAGTTATTCCAAATTCCAATCCAGTCCGATATCTCATCACTGCTGAGCAGCAGTACATCTCCACGCTTTCTTTGGTTGCGTTGGGGGTGGGTAGTGCCGAAAAGGGGGGGGGGGGACACTTTGATGAGCCATTGCATGCAACTGATTGCCATAGTGAAATAAACTGCACACAGTTTTTTTTTGTTTTCTTTGTTTTTGTGGCGGGGGGGGGGGAAGTAACTGGGGTGAATTCCTTCTTAACGTTATCATCGTCGTACTTGGGTGCCCAAGGACTCGCACCATGAGCCTTTGATGGACGGAAAAAACTAGGAAGAAATTACAAAAAGGGCCGTACAGTTACCACCGTAAGACACCTAAACATCTAATACTCAACGAGCAGACGCAGATGATCTCTGCTGGAGAGGGTATTGATTTAAAAGCATGGTAGGTTATCCTAAACTGAAAAACAGATGACTTGTCGCACAATTGGACATTGTGATGGGGATGGTGGTGAGTCATACTGATCAGGTGCGGTCCTGTACGTTTTATTTTGTAAGTTGTTTTCGAACAAGTTTATAGAAAGACCGCACTGAGCATTATCTGTTCTTCTTTTTCCTCCCGCAACAACTTGTCCGCCATGCGTGGGGAAAGAGGGGCCAGTCAACCTTTATCCTGTGACTCAAGAAGACCACATAACCCTCCTTTGATCAAATGGTATATAGTTATTGCTGTAAACCAAGCTTCACGGCAGGTAGTTCATGCTAAAGAATATATGTTAAAGACTTTACCATTATTGTGAGAATAGTCTAAGTGACATGCTCTTGAGGCACTGACAAGCTGGCTTCAGGAAGGAACAGACCAGCTCTGATCATATGCCTCTTTGACAGAAAGTAGGGATTTGCTAGCAAGAAAATCACATTACCGTTTTCTTTCCCCCCGACGGAACCAACCAAATAACGTCCGTCAGCTTATGCTCTTTAAAACCACTGAGTCTGTTTCGTGTTTATTGAATTGCATGACCACACAGTATTTGCCGATATATTGTGAGAAAAATGAAGTGAAACTAAGAGGTAATTATGATTCGCAGTAGCCATTGTTTTACCATAGAATCCATAAGCGGTTACATTCTTGGTACACCCTCGTGTACTATTTCTGTACTCCAATTTGACCCATGGATCTGTTTTTTTTTTTATTTTGGTCTTCGTCCCAAAATTGTGAATGAAATAACGTAAGGGTTGCGGGGTGGGTAGGTGATCATGCCTATGATTCAGATTAGACTTGCTATACACCACACGGCTTGATTTTCAAAGATGACTATTTTTGAAAATGGTGCATCAAAATGAGAGCTGTGCAAAATTAATGATATTGCAAGATTGCAAAACACCTTCCAGCACGAATCCTGATGCTGTCGTGGTGTGCAGGAGGGGCGGCTGACTAGTACTCTAACAACCCTCGAATCAACAGGAAGGGGGGAGTGGAAACTTACTCACTTTTAAGTTAAAGAGTTTATTCTTTTACAACTCCTAGGGAGCCGGTTGAGAGAGACGAAATTCTGTTTTTCGTGTTTCATTTCAGGTCTATATGGTTCGTCCACGATCTGGCGCGTGGCTTGTACCCCCGCCTAGGATTGAGCAGGTGCATGCTATGATCTCACAGTAATTCTTGTTCCCACATACGGTATGTCAAACGGCGACGATGAGGCCATGACTTTCCAAATTGGGGAAAATTTCCATGTTAAAAGTTCGGGGGGGGGGGGGGTGGGTCGAGTGGGACCGGGAGGATGTGGAAATAAATTACTTTTCTAAACTCAAAAAAAAAAAACCCCAAAAAAGCTTTAAACATGCAACCAAAGTATGAACAAAGGGTCCCTGGGAAAAAAGAAAAAAATGGTAGATGCTATTAGTAATTTTTCTTTTTTCCCAGAGTACATTGTGTCATGGTTTAGAAAAATACGTAAGCGTGGAGTCTAACTTTTTCCCACGATCAACGCAAAGCCGCAACTTCTGTCTGGCATATTTCGATTAAATTGAAACGACATGGGGCTCAAGTACGCGCGTGCGTCAGCCTGCTAAGTAAAAGACACCAAATCTTGCCTATCGGATAGTACAAGGATAGAGCGACGATTCGTCTCAGGTGCGCAACTCCGTGATTAGAGCGGGGTGAATACCAAGATTGTCCACAGGGGAAATTGGGACGAGCACGCCCAAGTCCCTGTCAATTCTATGCGGTTGGAAACATCCTGGGAGGGTTGCAAGGGGGGGGGGGGGAGGAAGAGGCGGGGCTGGGGAAGGGTGAACTATGAGAAAATATGCTCACTTCACCGCCCAGAAAAGAATTCACCCACTCCAGCAATAAGCGATAACAGGAACATAAGATAATCGTGAAACGTAACCCGAACGGCGGAACAGACCCAAACCGTGGCAAGATAGGGAGTTCAGCGAAGTGACTATTATTGGAGTCACTATCGCATTAAGATGCACGCCAGTATAAATGTAGTAATATCGCAAAGCACTAAGGACGGTTCAAGCCATGTGCGTCACTCGAAGGGCTAACCCATCACAGAGGCAACGTCAAATAGTCAAAGGCAGACATAGGATGGTAACAGGGCTGGGCAAAACACGGACACACAGGGGAGGAAAAATGCAAAGAGGCAACATCAGATGACGGACTAAGGACAAAAGGGCTTCTGTCGTCCTTATTCACGAACTGAGGACAGAGGACAACACAACGCTGCGTAAGTGAGAAGCGGAAGGCCATTTGAGACAAAGGAGCGCTTGGGGAAAAGAAGCGAGGATTCAAGTGAGAATCCACGCCAAGAAAAGGCCACGACGCGCCGGGAAAACGAAAGGAGGACCCATCACAGGACAGTGGGAACATAGAAGGAAAGGGGAGGACGGAGATGGCAGAGGCCAAAGGAGTCAGATGGGGAAACAGCCGGGCACCCTAGTTAACTGCTAGGCATCAATGCCTCTCTGTGTTTTAAGACACACACATCTCTTTTTTATTTCTAGTTCATAACTCCCATACATATTTCCGGGTGTCCGACGTTCCCTTGGTAACAGTCTAGTAACCATCAAAATGCTGACCTCGACGCTTCGAACCCCTTTGGGGGGGGGGGCCCTTTGCAGCCCTTGATCACAACTTAAAGAAAAGACATCCGGCTTGTACAATTACCTCTAGTTATTGGGTGTCGCGCAAGGCATCAACTTGTGCACAAAAGGGGGAAGAGAAAAGAGTAGAGGCGCGGGGGGAAGGATGTCATCCCATCTCTCGTCATCTCTCTCTCGTCGTCTTAGAGACACTAAAAATGGGAGGCATGACTAGCTTCATGTAAGCTGAAATTTGGGGTATGATGATGGTGCCTAATTCTCCTTCCCGCAAATCCTTTTTTTCTTTAATCCAAGAAGAAGAAGAAAAAACGGTACAGTTAAGTAAAGGCCTAAAAATTCTAATGCTGAGACAGCAAATAATCACATCATTGATGGTATGATAAGCATGGTAGTATTATCCTAACTGAAAAAACAGATGGACTTGTCAAACAATTGGGCGACATGTGATTGGGAGTCTTGTAAATCAGCTGATGAGGTGGCTGTCTTGTTACGTTTTATTTTGTAAGTTGTTCAGAACAAGTTTAGAGAAAGACTGCACTGAGCCATTTTCTTCTTTTCCTCAGCAACAACATTGTCACCATGCGGAAATGGCCAGTCACTTATACTGTGACTCAAGAAAGACCAATAACCATCCTTTCAAATGGTATATAGTTAATTGCTGTAACCAAGCTTCACGGCAGGTAGTTCATGTAAAGAATATTTAAAAGACTTTACCATTATTGTGGAAATAGTCTAGTGACATACTATGAGCACTACAAGCTGGCTTCAGAAGGAACAGATCAACATCTGATCATCCTCTTTTGACGAAAGCATGGATTTGCTAGAAGAAAATAAATACCTTTTTCGATGTCAAGGAAACCAAAAACGTCAAGTCTGCTCTTTAACTTGAAGTCTGTTGGTTTATTTGATTGCATGAACAAGTATTTGACGATATTTGTGAGAAATGAAGTGAAACTAAGAAGGTAATTATGAATTCGAAGGAAAAATATATTTACATAGAAATCCTATAAGGGTTAATTTTGACACCTGTGTTCTTTCAAATTTGACCCATGATCTTTTTTTTTTAGTTTTTTTGTCTTCTCAAAATTTTGAAACTGTATAGCATGGTGTATGATTCATGCATATTGATTACGATTAAACTTGCTTTAACCGCAGCTTGATTTTCAAGATTACATTTTGAAAATTGCATCTAAAATTAAGAGCATGTGACAAATTAATGAAGATGCAAGGAATTGCACCTTCCAGAAAGAATCATATGCTGTTCAGGCTGTACTACAAACCTCAATCACAGACTTACTTTAATTAAAAGGTTTAGTTATTAAATCTAGGACAGCTGTTTTTTTAATTTCTAGGTGTATGTCTCACATTTGAGCTGGCTTGGAACCCCCGCTTACAGTGCATGCTATGATCACAGTAATTCTTGTTCCCAACAGACAGTAGGGTCACGACGCTGAGGCAATGAACTTTCCATGCTTTACCATGTAATCACTTGACCGGAATGTTTTATATAAATTTCTATCCCCCCCCCCCCCCCCCCCCCCCCCCCCAAAAAAAAAAAAAAAAAAAGAAACACGACTTTAAACATGAAACCAAAGTAGATCCTGGAAAAGAAAAAAATAGTAGACTGCTATTTATTTTTTCTTTTCCAGGAGCTACATTGGTGTCATGTTTGAAATACGTAAGCTTGGAGTCGTAACTTTCCACTCAACGCAACGTCTGGCAGATTTCGATTAAACAATACATCGCCAATTCCGTCATTTCTTGGCGGCTTCTTGTGTGATCTGCATTGTCTGTATCGCTTGTTACATCAGTAAAACTTGATGCCACACTCTATACCCATTTTTCCACCCACCACCATCACTGCTGCATCATGCCTCTCTGTGTTTTAACACACATCTCTTATTTCTACTCAGCAATTTTCTGGATGTCACTCTTCCCTGGTAACAGTCTAGGCACACCAAAAGCTGACCTCACCCCCTTCCGCTTTGCAAGCCTTTGATCAACAACTGAAAGAAAAGACAAGCCAGCTCGTACAATTATCTCTAATTATGGGCGCAAGGCATCTACTTGGTGACCAATTGCCATGTCATCATCATCTCTCTCTCTCTCTCTCTCTCTCTCTCTTTGGAACATTGGCAAGCAAATGTTGAACTTCATTTGCAGCATTATGCAAAACAAACCAACCGTAAGAGGTTGCGTTGTTCCAACTCAAATGGGGTGTGACTTTGTGATGCAAAGAATGTTAAAAACTAATCACTGATCAAAAATATCCAACAGTGAACTCTAAGGGTCAAAAGTCTGCTGGTCCAGCTCTCTAAACCCACACAGGCTTTGAAGACCACCGATGCATCCACCCACCAGCACCCCCCACTGTGTTCATTACCACTTAGCAAGGAGGAGATGCCAGCATTACATGCAGTCACCTGTGGCCTTTTTTCCCCTTTAAGGTGACACCACCTAACACACACACTGATGTATGTGACACCCCACTCCGGAGGCACCCGAGCTCTACTTCATCCAAGAACTTAAGAGTGGAGTGGACTTTCTCACAAGTAGTACATATTACATCATGCTTTAAAAGAACACATGGTGAAAAACTATTCATCACAAGACGATGAAAAGCCATGATGTATTTGTGTGTAAGGACAATAATTATACGGCAAGGTGCAATTCAAAGTGACGTATTCTGAAAAGTGGTTTAGTCTTAAATGACTTCTGTGGAAACTCACTAAAGTATTTGCACCTAGGTCTAATGGCAACTGTGTGATTGGGAACATTTCAAAAGGGTTGGATGTAAGTAAATGTGTGTGACAGATCGTTCAATGTTGAACTGCTTAGTATTGCTTTTTTAAATAAACAAATGAAATAAACGAATAATTAAGAAGACGGAAAGAAAGAGAACTAAACTAAAACTTCTGTTGTAAACCGCAAACCAAGTTCTGTGCATGATGTCCTCACGGTGATGTACGCGGCTAACTGTCATACATCTGCAGTAATAGTGAGTTTACGTCCATTGGGTTTTAGAAAATGAAGATGTTATTTGTTTGATGTTCTCTTTTTCATCTTGTTTGCATCCTGTGTGATCCAAGAAGAAGAATAAAGGGCAATGCCCAAATGATGTGTCAACGAGTGTGAGTGCGTTTAATCCACAAGCCCTCCTCTGCGATAAATCAGTTTGGTGTCCAATCAACAAGGATTGTTACACAGTCTTCATGGTCACTACCCCATCAAACCGTATGAACATGATTCCTCCAGAACACAGTAAGTCTATGCAATGTAGAGAGGGTGTGTGTGTGTGTGTGTTCCCTCTTCCCCATCCTTTTTTATTCCCTTGTGCTCACCCCTCCCACCAACCCCCGCCCCCGACACACACACACACACACACACACACACATACACTTCTCTCCTTCCCCTTTCATTCTCTTGAAAAAACTAGTATCTTGTGGAAGTTAGCAGCCCAGCAGAAATGAATAGAAACAACAGTAAGTTGTGTGGATAGGGTGGAATGGTGTGTGGTGTGTGGGTGGAAGAGGTACTGGAAATCTCTGTTTAACTCTGTTCAGTGTATGGTTTCACGATAACAATTATGTAGTATGTCTCTTAAACTGTCAAATTCATGCATGATTTTCTGCTGTGCACATGATCAAAAAACTGCAAAGAAGACTTCATTCGAGTCAGGATATGTCTATATTAATGTGTGTGTGTGTGTGTGTGTGTGTGTGTGTGTGTGTGTGTGTGTGTGTGTGTGAGAGAGAGAGAGAGAGAGAGAGAGAGAGAGAGAGAGAGACTCTTTTGTCACATCTTTTTCCTTTCACTAGCGGGTAATTCCAAGAATGTTTAGTGTTTCAAACTGATTCATCATCATGAAATGACTTTTAAGGGGGTGGGGTGGGGGGGTGGAGTGGCGGCACTTGAAATCACAAAAAAGGAAAAAAAGAAGAAAAGTTAGTTACAGCACATTGAATACACTTTTTCTGGAAGGCCTCAACACGCTTGCATGGATTATATAGTGAATTTGTGTGCAAAATCCTAATTGTGTAATATGGCCGCATAATTACAGTAAAGGGAAGAAGAAGAGGAACTAATTCTCAGACACAACGAAAATTCTGAAAACAGTCTAATTGCGTTGTCTCTACACAAGCCAGTCTTTATGCAAAGGTTCGGCGTACTCAGTTTTGCTCCATCAAAATCAACATTTCCATCGTAAAAGAAAAGAAAAAAGAAGAAGAAGAAGAAGAAGAAGAAAGAGAAAAAAAGACGAGAGAAAAAAAAATCGAATTCAAGTTGATCAGCATGTGGCATGTGAATAGATGGCACAGACATAAGGATGAAACATAAGCAAGAGAACTCATTTATACTTCAGTTGCCATGGCCTTGTAAACAAAGATGGCGTCTACTTTCTCTTCACATCCTCCTTCTTCAAGCCTGGTGGCTATAACAAGAGGCCAGGTACTTCCTGAGTGACCTGCTTGTCTTGCAGGCTTCTCTGGTTCAGGCCATGTGCTTGATACTCTGCAGGTGGATGCTCCGAGTCATAAGTGGATGGTTCACGCCATGGCGGTTGCGTATCATATAGATGATGATTATCCATGCTGTCTCACATATCCTGTCAGGCCATTCTGTATGTCACCATGGTCCACATTCTTTCCACACACACACACACACACACACACACACACACACGCATGCGTGCGCACACACACACACACACACTCACAACGCATGCACACACACTGACTGAAGTCAAAAACATGCACACACATTGATCGACAGTGTCATGATCAGCGACCGCCGATCAGGGTGCACTGTCAGGGGGCTGGTACTCTGCCGCTGACCATATGGGCACATGAATAAGCGCTTGTTGGGGAGCTGGGCCGCCTACCCCTTGTAGAACAAGCGCGGGGCTTGTCTGGACATAGGTCGGGGGCCAGCCTTCGAGTTTGGGGATCACAGAGGAACTCGACCCTCCGATGGGCTGGCGTGCTTGTGTTGGCCGGTTGGAGAGATCGTGTCAGCCCGACTGTCAAAGGGGCAGGCAATCCTAGACGCTCTTTGACCCTCCCTGGTCCGTGGGTTAGAGTTATCTCCCCTGTCCCGTGTTTCCGCCTTTCTCACCCCATGGGTCTTGGTGCCGTGGTCAACACGCAGTGGGGATCCCGGGTTGGGTGGGGTTTGGAGTAGGGGGTCTGGAACAGTCATTGACTGTCCCTAATTAAGACTAGGGTAGAGCTCCCCCGTTTTATCCTCCCCAGTTAACTCCATGTGGTCGGATGCCAGTGCCTTCCTTAAAATCTGACGGGGTGATTAGTCTGGTGGCTTCACTTAGAGTTACATACGAAATGTGTGCCTGTGTATGAGTAGGGGGGTGGGGGGAGGGCTGGCTGGATGTTGGTTGGTTGAGACAGGGTATTGGAGAGATGTGCTGGCCAATGGAGCTACTATGTATGAAGCTGAGGGGGGTGTGTCCCCTGAGTGTGTGTGATATATGACATGTTATAAGTTAGCGAGAGGGGAAGACAACTGCGCTCTCTCGTTCACCGCTCTCAAGCAACGTACAACACCAAGGAGAGGCCTGAGACTGAGGAGAAGGTGAAAACTCTGTGGACTCACGAGGAGACCACGAGAGCGAGACCCATAGGGCAGAATCACAGCAGCTCTCTGAGACAGGGAACAGAGGTGTCTGTGACTGTGACGAGATCCGACGGGGGGAAAGGCCAACCCCCAAATCTCGTGAAGGTTTGGGTCTGGCCTACTTGCAGTGTTTGTCTGGGACACGCAACCAGTAGGGATTTTGGAGACTGTCACCAAGTGTTCCTAGATTCCCGTCGTCCGTGTGTGACTTCCGTGTGAATCTCCGGTGAAGGAACTTTGGGTGTCAGGTGTGAGAGAGGAGTCGGCGGCAGTGCCCTGAGATTCCTGTGCGTGACACACTCCCAGTCAGGCGTGACCCACGGCGAAGTGTTTGTGTGTCGGCAGTACATAGGAGACCCCCACAGGACGGTCCAGTGGGCGGAGTGACCAGAGACTTGGGCAAAGGTTAATAGGCCCAGTGTACTGCCGAGGCTCCAGCGAGGGAGCCGAAGAGGGGGGCATCCCTGGCGGACGTCCGGCGCCGACGACAACCTGAGAGGCTGAGTGGGGGGCGAAGTGCGGCCCGACGGGAAACCGGCACCCGGCTGAGACTCCAGGGACCAACAAGTGGGCAGGGGTAGGCCAGCAGAAACTTGGAGGTCAACCCCTCGCCTTCATCCTCAGGTGTGAGGGTGTAAAGTCCGTGCCAGCAAGGACAACGCGACGACAGTAAGCGGCAAGAAGTGGGACGGCGCCCCCACAGACATTGCGAACTGTGTGAGCTTAGCCGAGTTCGAGCGTGTGTGTGTGTGTGTGTGTGTGTGTGTGTGTGAGACCACCACCCCCCCCCCCCTCCCCCTCCGAAACCTAAGGTGAGGCAAATATTGTCTATGTGTCTTGCTATGATATTTGTTGATTTGTGTGTGTGTGGGGCGTTCATCATTTTCTTTCGTATTTTGATTTTTTTGGGGGGATAAGTGGTAGGACTTACTATATACTTTCGGAGCTGGTGGGAAGAACCAAGGTGGGGGCTCGGAGCTAATTATCAAATTGGTTGAAGAATAAGTTTTCTTTTCTTGATTGAATAGATGTTGTTAATTGATCCCATAAAGTGTTTCATTAAATTGTAGAAATTGTTCCTTGGTTTTCCCGCATGTTTATGGGTGGAGGGCGTGCGTTACGAGGAGCGCGAGTGATGCTTATAGAATATTAATATAATCTACCAGCTAAAGCATCCACACGTCTACCCGCCCATAACATCTGGGGGCTCGTCCGGGATCTGAACTTACCAGATACATAACGTTAGTCGGGGGATCATAATCAGTTGGATGCTTGATCAGGGTTTTTTTTTTTTTTTTTTTTTTGCAATTTGCTGACCGGGAATTGCCCTAGTACAGGAGCCAAAGCTTTCTTTTCTCTCGGAGAGAAAGTATTCTTTT
Source organism: Conus betulinus (assembly GCA_016801955.1). Taxonomy (NCBI): domain Eukaryota; kingdom Metazoa; phylum Mollusca; class Gastropoda; order Neogastropoda; family Conidae; genus Conus; species Conus betulinus. The sequence continues at coordinate 406,290 of JADBJO010001405.1, read as the reverse complement.
TTTTTCTCTCGGAGAATTTAATCCTCGCACGAAAAGTACTACCATAAGGAACCGGTTTTCCTTTTATTCCGTCTGGTGTTGCATTTTTTTGTTATTGTCTTTGTTTTTTCCTTGATCTGTCGGGAAAAGTGTATATCCTGTGTTCTTCATTATCATTATTCATCTCTCATTGTATCGTCTTGTCATATGGATCACTACTTGTCTGTTTGTCTGGTGTGAGAAAGAGCGAAGGTGATTCTCAGTTTGGCAAGGGTACTAACTCCCTCTAGTAGTCTTTATTGTGAAGCCATCAGTTAATTACTTCCCTGTAGTTCTCGTTATAATTATTCCCTTCTGGTTCTAAGTATATTTCAACATGCCACGTCGGAGCAATAAACGGTCGGGCGAAGCGGAGGAAGGCAGTGTGCCCGCATCGGAAACAAACATTAATGTTAACTTTGCAGCAATGGAGGGAAGAAGGACTAATCCTTGGTTTAAAAGGGAAGGATTTGGTTGACTACATAAAACAGGAAAGAGAGAGGCAGGAGAGGAAAGAAGAGAGGGAGGGGGAGAGGGAGAGAGAGAGCATCAGATAGAGATGGAAAGACTAAGGCTGGCAATTGAACAAGGCCGAACTCGTACATTGTCAGGGCATGGAGAGGGTGGCGATTTTGCGGGGCGTAACAGGAGACCAACCGTTCAAATCGCGATGTTTGATGACAGAGCGGAGCATCTCGAGGAGTATCTTTCTCACTTCGAGAGCCTGGCAGTAGTAGATCAGAACATTCCTCGCGATAGATGGGTTGCGAATTTGTCTTCTGGTCTGTCCCACAAAGCCAGGTCGGCGTACGCTATGCTTAGTGGGGAGAGTGCTAAGGATTACGATGCAGTGGTAGCCGCACTGTATAGGTACTTCCGCATTACGCCTGAGAAATGCTTAGCAGCGTTTAGGAATGCTACCAAGCAGGGTTCGGAGACCCATGAACAGTTTTCACCACAGGGTGGGAATTCTGTTCGATAGGTGGGTGAAGACGGAAAAGATAGAGAAGGAGTATGAAGCGTTGAGGGGAGCTCTTACTCAGGGAGCAAATCGTAGGCACTTACAGTGCAGATTTGAAGGTTTTCCTCTTAGAGAAGGGATGCCTAAAGCTGTCGGAAATAGCCGACTTAGCCGAGCGGTATGAGGTTGCTCACCCCACACTCGCATAGGGCTCCCAAACCACGCAACAGCACGCACCAAAACCAACCCTATGCAGACAATGCTCGCACCCTCACAAACAACCACCCACCTACACGAAACAACAACCACGGCCACCATCGCAATCCACCCCAAAACCACAACAGACAACAAAGGCAGAAGCACACACCCAAATAAGCAGGAACAGGACAGGAAGGAGAAAGCAAGACTCAGGTGCTACAAGTGCAATAAGTTTTGGGTCACTTTGCGAGGGAGTGTACGGAGCAGGCCAACTCCATAGTGGGTGCAGGAGGGAAGCTTGTTTTTTCTAGATGCACAGATAAACGGGGAGCCGGTCAAGTGCATGCTAGATACAGGTCTGACATTTTGAGGCGTTGGTAGAGCCAGGGCTAGTGAAAGATGAGGACTACTTGGGGGAGAGTGTTCAACTAGCCTATGCGAATGGGGGCTCATCAACGGTGCCACTGGCAAAGATAAGGTTCGTCTCTGAGCATTTCCAAGGGGAGTTGGTTGCCGGGGGTGCAAGCCAACGCAATCCACAGGGCATCCTTGGGGTGCCAGAGGATCCTACAGCACCAATTGATAGGGACCCCCCACAGCCAGCGCCAGCGCGGCAGAGACCAGGACAGCCAAGAGGACCACTATTCCAGAACCCTTGCATGCCCCGGCTATTCCCTTCACAAACATAGAGCCTGGGGAGATGAGACGGCTCCAAGAAGAAGACCCGACCCTGAAGGAGCTCTGGAAGAAGGTAGGGGAAAGGAAGGAGGGTGAAGAAACGCCCCTCTTTGAGAAGAAAAACGGGCTGCTCACCAGAAACTACCAGGCTCGAGGGGAATCCACCAGTCAGCTAGTGGTGCCCAGAAGTCGGAGGACCACCGTGATGGAACTAGCCCACGACAGCCTGGGTAGTGGGCACCTGGGAGTGACGAAGACCCAGGAAAGGGTCAAGGGGGAATTCTACTGGCCAGGGATGGGCGCGGAAGTCAAGAGGTTTGTGAAGTCCTGCGACAAATGCCAGAGGCTGGGACTGAGACGGGAGAAAACCGACCCCACTACACGCCATGCCCATCATCGAACAACCATTCAGGAGGGTGGGAGTGGACATAGTGGGTCCTGTCGCCCCGTCGACCCCCGGGACATCGCTACATGGTCACCGCCATCGACTATGCGACGAGGTATGCTGACGTCGCCCCCGTCAAAAATATCAGGACCCAGACCGTTGCAGAGGCTCTCTTTACCATCTGGTCCAGGGTGGGCGTGCCCGAGGAGATCCTGACAGATCAGGGCACCCAGTTCGTCGGCGAGGTGATGGGGGAAGTGAACAGGCTGCTGTCCATCAACCATCACCACCACCACGCCTTACCACCCCCAAACCAACGGGGCTGGTGGAACGGTTCCATGGGACCCTCAAGGCCATTGCGGAAGTGCTGCGAGCTCCATCCCAAGGAAATGGGACCGATACCTGCCAGCTATCCTGTTTGCCTACAGGGAGGTTTCCTCAATCGAGCCTCGGGTTCTCCCCTTTCGAACTTCTGTATGGCAGGAGGTGAGAGGACCTATGGCAATCCTGAGACAACTGTGGACGGACGACCAGTCGGAACCCTCTGTGCAGACCACGTATGAGTACGTGACGCAGATGAGGGACAAGTTGGAGGCAGCCTGTAACAGCGCCAAGGAACACCTAGGGGCGGTCCAGACAAAGCAGGCCGCCCACTTCAACAAGAAGGCCAAGAGCAGGACCTTTCAGCCAGGGGACGAAGTCCTACTCCTCGTGCCTGAGAAACACAACAAGTTGCAGATGGGCTGGAAGGGACCTTACGTACGTGGTGGAGGACGCAAAGAGCAGGGACAACTACGTCATCCGGCGATCACCAAGGAAGGTGGGTACCTACCACATTAACATGCTGAAGAGGACCTGCGAAGACCAGCTGAGGCGAGCGCGGTCGTGGCCTCCATTATCCCCGAGGAAATCTCAGCAGAGGACACCGAGGTAGGCCCGGTGCTGAGTCCCCCACTGACTGCGACGGAGACGGTGGACGACTGTCACCTTGGTGACACACTGACTGACGCCCAGAGGGGCGAGGCGACGGCTTTACTTAGGGAGTTTCCTGACGTCCTGAGCGAGAAGCCAGGGAAGACTAACTTAGCAGAGTTTGGGGTGAGACTGATGAGCGACCAGCCTACCAAGGCCAAGCCTTACCCTCTCCCCCCATGCTAAGCAGGAGACAGTCAGGGCTGAAATAAGGGAGATGTTGGAGCTAGGGGTAATAGAAACGGGTAGAGAGTCCCTTTGCTGCCCCAGTTGTGCTAGTGCACAAAAAGGATGGGAGCAATCGCTTCTGTGTGGACTACAGGCGGCTTAACGCCATCACTGTATTCCAGACTGAAGCCTTGCCCGATCCTGAAGCCATCTTTGCCAGGATCCACGACGCCAAGTATTTTTCAAAGGTAGATCTGTCCAAGGGATACTGGCAGATTCCGGTAAAACCGGAAGACCGCGACAAGCTCGCGTTCATTACCCAAGATGGCACATACACTTGGACGGTCATGCCTTTTGGCGTCAAGAACGCCCCCAGCACCTTTACCGTGATGATGCGCCGTCTGCTGGAACCACTGGCTAACAAGCCAGTGGAGAACTTCATGGACGACCTTTTAATCGCCACGGAGTCATGGGATGACCACCTACAGGTCTGGAGGGCTGTCCTTGGACGCCTCAGACAAGCCAGATTGACGGCTAGGCCGTCAAAGTGCCACTTGGGGTTTGGCGAGATCGAGTATCTCGGCCACCAGTTGACTGAGGGGAAGATTTCCCCCGGTAGAGGGAAGCTCCAGGAGTTGGAGGAGGCCGAGAGGCCTAGGACGAAGAGGGGGGTGAGGGCTTTCCTGGGTTTAGCTGGGTACTATAGGAAGTTTGTACCCAACTTCAGCAAACTGTCTGCACCCCTCACAGACTTGCTGAAGAAAGGTCAGCCAGACAGGGTGGTGTGGACTCCAGGGTGCGAGGAGTCGTTTTTTCACTACTTAAGGGGGCCCTTTGCAGTGGGGCAGTTCTGAAGCTGCCGGATCTGGGTAAGGAGTTCGTCCTTAGGACTGATGCCAGTGATGTGGGGGTGGGAGCAGCCATCCTGCAGGAACACCAGGGGGTGCTTCACCCCGTGGCCTACGCGAGTAGGAAGCTCGGAGATGCGGAAAAGCGTTACTCAGTGTCAGAGCGTGAGTGTCTTGCCATTGTGTTTGGCACTCAGAAATTCAGCGCTACCTGTACGGCAGGGAGTTCGTCTTGGAGACGGACCATGAACCCCTCTCGTACCTGGCTCAAGCCAAGCACGCCAGCAGTAGACTCATGAGGTGGTCCCTGCAATTACAGGAGTACCCCATGCGCCTACGCTACATCAAGGGAGCCGAGAACGTAGTGGCAGACTATCTGAGCCGGTGCCAGGGGGAGCAGTAGGAGCATAGACCTGCCAGTTAATATTGTAAATAAGCTTCAGTGGTAGTCGGTGTTTATTTGTAACTGTGTGCTTGCGTGTAGCAGGACTGTACGTAAGTTTTTTTTTTTTTTTTTATTTTCCGTTCTGCATGCCTTTTTTCGCGGGTAACGCCCCCTAAAAACGTATTTTTTGTGTGTGAGGTGACTGTTCTTTAAACAGTGAGTACCGTTACAGGTGCGTGACTAGGCTGTCACCATAGTGTTACAGTATGTACATAATGCGTATGTTACGTTGTAATATGTTATATGGATTTTTCCGCAAAACCCACGGTCCGGTGATTTCTTTTTCTCTTCCCCTTCTCGGCGTTCCTGATGTGGTAGTTTGAGTTTTCCGGGGGCAAACTCTTAGGTGGGGGGCTGTCATGATCAGCGACCGCCGATCAGGGTGCACTGTCAGGGGGCTGGTACTCTGCCGCTGACCATATGGGCACATGAATAAGCGCTTGTTGGGGAGCTGGGCCGCCTACCCCTTGTAGAACAAGCGGGGCTTGTCTGGACATAGGTCGGGGGCCAGCCTTTGAGTTTGGGGATCACAGAGGAACTCGACCCTCCGATGGGCTGGCGTGCTTGTGTTGGCCGGTTGGAGAGATCGTGTCAGCCCGACTGTCAAGGGGCAGGCAATCCTAGACGCTCTTTGACCCTCCCTGGTCCGTGGGTTAGAGTTATCTCCCCTGTCCCGTGTTTTTCCGCCTTTCTCACCCCATGGGTCTTGGTGCCGTGGTCAACACGCAGTGGGGATCCCGGGTTGGGGGGGGTTTGGAGTAGGGGGTCTGGAACAGTCATTGACTGTCCCCTAATTAAGACTAGGGTAGAACTCCTCCCGTTTTATCCTCCCCAGTTAACTCCATGTGGTCGGATGCCAGTGTGCCTTCCTTAAAATCTGACGGGGTGATTAGCCTGTGGTTCACTTAGAGCTACATACGAAATGTGTGCCTGTGTATGAGTAGGGGGGGGGGGGGAGGGCTGGCTGGATGTTGGTTGGTTGAGACAGGGTATTGGAGAGATGTGCTGGCCAATGGAGCTACTATGTATGAAGCTGAGGGGGTGTCCCCCCCGAGTGTGTGTGATATATGACATGTTATAAGTTAGCGAGAGGGAAGACAACTGGGCTCTCGTTCACCGCTCTCAAGCAACGTACAACACCAAGGAGAGGCCTGAGACTGAGGAGAAGGTGAACTCTGTGGACTCACGAGGAGACCACGAGAGCGAGACCCATAGGGCAGAATCACAGCAGCTCTCTGAGACAGGGAACAGAGGTGTCTGTGACTGTGACGAGATCCGACGGGGGGAAAGGCCAACCCCCAAATCTCGTGAAGGTTTGGGTCTGGCCTACTTGCAGTGTTTGTCTGGGACATGCAACCAGTAGGGATTTTGGAGACTGTCACCAAGTGTTCCTAGATTCCCGTCGTCCGTGTGACTTCCGTGAATCTCCGGTGAAGGAACTTTGGGTGTCAGGTGTGAGAGAGGAGTCGGCGGCAGTGCCCTGAGATTCCTGTGCGTGACACACTCCCAGTCAGGTGTGACCCACGGTGAAGTGTCGGTGTGTCGGCAGTACATAGGAGACCCCCACAGGACGGTCCAGTGGGCGGAGTGACCAGAGACTTGGGCAAAGTCTAATAGGCCCAGTGTACTGCCGAGGCTCCAGCGAGGGAGCCGAAGAGGGGGACATCCCTGGCGGACGTCCGGCGCCGACGACAACCCTGAGAGGCTGAGTGGGGGGCGAAGTGCGGCCCCGACGGGAAACCGGCACCCGGCTGAGACTCCAGGGACCAACAAGTGGGCAGGGGTAGGCCAGCAGAAACTTGGAGGTCAACCCCTCGCCTTCATCCTCAGGTGTGAGGGTGTAAAGTCCGTGCCAGCAAGGACAACGCGACGACAGTAAGCGGCAAGAAGTGGGACGGCGCCCCCACAGACATTGCGAACTGTGTGAGCTTAGCCGAGTTCGAGCGTGTGTGTGTGTGTGTGTGTGTGTGGGTGTGAGACCACCCCCCTCCCCCCTCCGAAACCTAAGGTGAGGCAAATATTGTCTATGTCTTGCTATGATTTGTTTGATTTGTGTGTGGGGGCGTTCATCCATTTCTTTTCGTATTTTGATTTTTTTTGGGGGATAAGTGGTAGGACTTACTATATACTTTCGGAGCTGGTGGGAAGAACCAAGGTGGGGGCTCGGAGCTAATTATCAAATTGGTTGAAGAATATTAATATAATCTACCAGCTAAAGCATCCACACGTCTACCCCGCCCATAACAGACAGAAAGACAGGCGGATACACACACACATACACAAGCGCGCACGCGCGCGCGCGCGCGCGCACACACACACACGCACACTGTCACACAGAGCCCCCCCCTCCCCCCCCCCCCACACACACACACACATACACACACTCACTTCGGCCAGTAATTGGTGGGTCCATTAAAAAGAAAAGATTTATAGGGAAAAATAGTGGATTAAAGGAGGAATGCAAGACGGTGGAGAGGAGTGGAGGATGAGAACAAGGAGGTGGCAGGGAGATGGTGGTGGTGGTTGAGAACCACGGCTGAAGTTTAGTGAATGAAGTACTCTCAGCGTATGAATTAACCGGGGGAAAGGATAGGAGGAGGGGGACGCAGTAGGAGCTCAAGGTCTGGGGGAGAGCATAATCCGTGTATCGCCTGCAGCTAGGGCTGGTAGGAGACTTGTTGACTTTTCCCAGAAATGCATGTTTATAGTACTTTCGCTTTTGTTTTTTTTTTTGGAATTGTGCCTTATATGGGTGAAGAGTGGGATCGGAGGGAAAGAGTCGGGTAGAGGGAAGGAGAGAAAGAAGGACGACGGAATCTCTAGAACACCTCGCTCCCTTGCTTCTTTTTTAACTAGCGCACACACACACACACACACACACACACACACACACACACACACACTCACACACACACACACACACACACGCACGCACGCACGCATGCACGCACGCACGCACGCACGCACACACACTCACACACACACACACACACACACACACACACACACACACACATACACACACGCACACACACTGAACAACAACAAAAAAATCAATCGTTTTTCCTCTCTACGTTATTTCATGAAGGAAAACGTCGTCATCAATGCCAACGATCGCCAAAGACAACCTATCTTTCATCGGTACAGTCAAAGCATCACCAGTTCCACACGCTAACACCAGCGTCCACTCCAAGAAATCTCTCTCCCATGTCTACGCCATTTTAAACCACCATTGTCATCGTCATCGCCGTCTTGTGTGTGTATATATGACAGCGTGTTCATGAATGTGTGCATGTGTGGGTTGCACGAATGCGTGTGCATTTGTATGTGTGAGTGTACAACGTAAAAGCGTATATTTATGCTACATTATTGCCTCTGTAATAAAACGTAACTTGCACAAACAAATGGTCGTTAAAGT
>JADBJO010001405.1:381100-397016 GCA_016801955.1 Conus betulinus | reverse complement strand
AGACAGAGAGAATATTTGCCTCACCTTAGGTTTCGGAAGGGGGGGAGGGGGGTGGTCTCACAACCACACACACACCCCCACGCTCGAACTCGGCTAAGCTCACACAGTTCTCAATGTCTGTGGGGGCGCCGTCCCACTTCTTGCCGCTTACTGTCGTCGCGTTGTCCTTGCTGGCACGGACTTTACACCCTCACACCTGAGGATGAAGGCAAGGGGTTGACCTCCAAGTTTTCTGCTGGCCTACCTCTGCCACTTGTTGGTCCCTGGAGTCTCAGCCGGGTGCCGGTTTACCGTCGGGGCCGTACTTCGCCCCCCACTCAGCCTCTCAGGTTGTCGTCGGCGCCAGACGTCCGCCCGGGAGGTCCCCCTCTTCGGCTCCCTCGCTGGAGCCTCGGCAGTACACTGGGCCTATTAAACTTTGCCCAAGTCTCTGGTCACTCCGCCCACTGGACCATCCTGTGGGGGTCTCCTATGTACTGCCGACACACCGACACTTCACCGTGGGTCACACCTGACTGGGAGGGTGTCACGCACAGGAATCTCAGGGCTCTGCCACCGACTCCTCTCTCACACCTGACACCCAAAGTTCCCTCACCGGAGATTCACGGAAGTCACACGGACAACGGGAATCTAGGAACGCTTGGTGTCAGTCTCCAAAATCCCTACTGGTAGCATGTCCCAGACAAACACTGCAAGTAGGGCAGACCCAAACCTTCACGAGATTTGGGGTTGGCCTTTCCCCCCTGTCGGATCTCGTCACAGTCACAGACACCTCTGTTCTCTGTCTCAGAGAGCTGCTGCGATTCTGCCCTATGGGTCTCGCTCTCGTGGTCTCCTCGTGAGTCCACAGAGTCCACACTTCTCCTGAGTCTCAGGCCTCTCCTTGGTGTTGTACCTTGCTTGAGAGCAGTGAATGAGAGCCCAGTTGTGTTTCTCCTCGCTAACTTATAACATGTCATATATACACACACGGGGGGACACACCCCCTCAGCTTCATACATAGTAGCTCCATTGGCCAGCACATCTCTGTCCAATACCCTGTTTCAACCAAACAACATCCAGCCAGCCCCCCCCCCCCCTCCCCCCCTACTCCTACACAGGCACACATTTCGTATGTAGCTCTAAGTGAAGCCACCAGGCTAATCACCCCTTCAGATTTTAAGGAAGGCACTGGCATCCGACCACATGGAGTTAACTGGGGAGGATAACGGGGAAGTTCTACCCTAGTCTTAAATAGGGACAGTCAATGACCGTTCCAGACCCCTACTCCACCCCCCCCCCCCCCCCCCCCCCCCCCAACCGGGATCCCCACTGCGTGTTGACCACGGCACCAAGACCCCATGGGGCGAGAAAGGCGGAAATACTGGACAGGGGAGATAACTCTAACCCACGGACCAGGAAGGGTCAAAGAGCATCTAGGGTTGCCTGCCCCTTTGACAGTCGGGCTGACACGATCTCTCCAACCGGCCAACACAAACACGCCAGCTCTTCAGAGGGTCGACCTCCTCTGTGATCCCCAACTCAAAGGCTGGCCCCCGACCTATGTCCAGACAAGCCCCGTTTGTTCTCCAAGGGAATAGGCGGCCCCCCCCCCCCCCCCCCCCCCCCCCCCCCCCCAACAAGCGCTTATTCATGTGCCCATATGGTCAGCGGCAGAGTACCAGCCCCCTGACAGTGCACCCCGATCGGCGGTCGCTGATCATGACAATCAGTTTGATAAATGTTGCTAAGCATTTGTACAAAGTTACAATGTTAACACACACAGCATACATAAATCAATACATAGATTCAAAAATGTAAAACAGAGTTCCAACTCACTTTTCCTGGGAATGAACAGTGACAGAGACTGGAGGTCAAGGAGTACTAGGTGTGACGAGATGGATACGAGTGGTAGGTGGGTCCTCTAGGGGAAGGACTTAGAATAATTTCTTTATGAGAATTATCTTACATTTCACCTACACCCCCTCTCTTACTAGTGGTGGAAGGAGCAACTTTCCGGTACTAGTCATCAAAGAAATTTTTATTTGTTCTGGGTATTGGTAAAATATGGAAGACTGGCTCTGAGATAATTTTTCTTAGGCCTGTACTATTAATTACAAGTACTTATAGCTCTGAGATACAGAATTGAAGAGAGAAGTTCAAACATTCGACATTCGACTGAACAACACAGGGAAACTGACACAAGTTAAGTGCACTTTCACACATCAACTTTTATTACTTACACATAGATAAGAAATGGCGTGACACTTCCATAGGCTGTGTTTCAGTTCTCATTGGACTACCACAATGAGGGGTCCTTCCTCACTCCTACTTTACTCGCTGGCACTCTGTGCAGCAAGCTTAAGTTGGCATACAGGGGTTCTGTCTAAGTTACACTAAATGTATATGGTTATGATACATCCACCCCGCTTGCGAATACCCAGTATTGTAGCCAGGGAGGTACTCATAGACAGGTTCTCACTGTTTCATCATAAAGTGAGGGTAAGGGTCTGATGGGTTTGAGTCCAGGTGGTAAGCAAACTTAGCTTTTTTCGGAGGAGATGACAGTTTTTCTCTCCTGTGGCTGGTGACTGCCCCACTGGTGTAGATTTTGTTGTCTGGTGTCGCCCCGGTTTCTGGCAAAGTCCCAGCTTCTGGTTCAGTCGCAATGTGTAGCGTGACCAGGATCCCAGTTCTGCGGTAAAGAGAACTTGATCTGTAGGTGAGAATCTGATGGCTGGCTTGTCGAGTGCACACATTTACCCTTTTCCCCTTTCTTTCAGAGAGGGTGTGAGACTCAGCCAGCAAAGTTTTCTCTATGGTAGAGTTTCTGCTATAACTATTAACCTCCACTTTTGTTTAATGGCTAAGTTAATCTTACAAAAGGGTAGGGGACAGTAATACAATGTTACAGTTTTAGTTATACACTCTTCCTTGTTTCATATGAATCAAATCACACTGACTTGGGCTATGCTTAGTCCAAGTACACATGAGGGGTAGACTTAAAGTCATACACTACAAATCATTCCAATAATCACCAGTATTTATAATCAGAGTAGCAGATTTTACCTAGCACAGGCATACTGTTTTCCTGATCAACATTAATCATTGAATTATTATCTTAACAGACAGGGTTGCATACTGACAAAAGTCAGGGTGAACACAAAGAGCAGTGGTCAGATTGTTAACAAAGAATCAAAACCACTGGGAGAGAGCTTTTGCCATATGATGGCAAGCAAACTACTACACAAGATAATCATTCATCAGTTTGATAAATGTTGCTAAGCATTTGTACAGAGTTACAATGCTAACACACACACAGCATACATAAAATCAATACATAGATTCAAAAATGTAAAACAGAGTTCCAACTCACTTTTTCTGGGAATGAACAGGAATGACTTGAGATCAAGGAGTTTACCAAGAATGGACTAGGCCTTCTCTGTCCCTTTCTTCCTCTGCTCTTGTCTACAGGCAGTCCTGAGGGGTCAGTGAAATCGCGCCTGTGTGTGTCTCTATATGAATTTCTCACATGCCGAATCAGATTTTGACAACCTGTCATTTACCGATCAGGGATGAGAGGGGGAAGGGATTTAGTCTTGTAACCAATCACCTCGGAAATTGTTTGAACCTAATCGGCACGGGATAATTTATGCATCCGTATAGCTGGCCGTTGAGCCCAGTTAATTTATGCATCCGCATCGGTGTCTGCGAGGACGGGGACGGTAGGTATGAAAGGGAGGGGGGGGGGGGGGTGGTGGTGGTGGTGGAGAGCGCGGCAAATGCCTTTGTGTCACGGGGGGGGTAGAGGGGGGGGGGGGTGTGGGGGGTGAGACGGGCTATTGTTAGAACGCACGCCCCACGCTGCGGGCTGTTAGTGTCGCACCGCATGGGGAGGGAGGGTTGAGAGAGGGGAAGGGAGGTAGGCTGATAAGAACGAAAGGCGGCACGCAGTTACCGTGACGCAAGTTTTCTTGTCGCACATAGTCAAGTCGTGCGACTCACACCATTCTAAGAGGGGGAAGGGGGGTAGGGGGGTGGTGAAGGGGTTCGAGAGGGGAGGGTGGGCATAGATTTGAAATCTGTTTTTTGGTTTGGTGTTTTAGTGGGGCCGATTGGATGGTGTTGTCAAGCGTCACGTCACACTAGGCCTTCCCTAATCGTCTCTTTGTCTTCCTCTGTTCTTGACTACAGGCAGTCCTGAGGGGTCAGTGAAGTTGCGCCTCGAGAGAAGAAGGATGAATTTAACGTCCTCACAGCGGAATGCTTTTAGGGACAAGATATCGCCACAGCCAAGGCTGTGACATGGAGACGTTTGTCTTGGCATAGACATTGTAGACCGGCAGGTTGGGTCAAGAAGTCTGGGTTAGCGTCGGGTGGAGGGTCCCGGGGAAGATGGCGCCTTCAGGCAGGAGCCTAGATGAGGTAGATAGTCGTTGGAACCGCCGAGCGGTTGTCTGAAAGTGGTTCGGCTGCGGTTGATGTTGATGATGATGGTGTCGTCGTGGTGGTGGTTCCTCCAAAGCTGTCGTCAGGGCTACCAGGTGGCCGTCTTCATCATGCTGAGTGGCGACGGTCCTGTGCCGCGTGAGGCCGACTCGGGAGACGCACAAGCCACAAGTCGCCGAGCCGCTGCACGTAGGTTCATGCCAACTCTGCGCCCATGAGGGACGTTCCCACCCTCCCCCCCCCCCCCCCCACCCCAGGGGGGGGAAGGGGGGGGGGGGGGGGGGGGGGGGGGGGGAGAGAATTAGAGCGTCACAGCTGGGGTGGAATATGAATTTGCAAACGTTTTGTGTGTGTGTGTGTGTGTGTGTGTGTAAGGTAGCGATGCACCAAGAAACAATCCTTCCCCAGTCTTGATACATCCCTACCCACCCCCATCTGTGCTTATGCTTACCCTCCAACCCTCATCTCCCTCACACCACAACTCCTCCCCTCCCCCTTCCCCCAAAGTGAGTAAGCCGTGTATGAACTCGCTGTCAACCCACCACTCCCACATCTCTCTCCTTCCTCCCTCACCCGTCACCATCACCATCTTCCACGCGAGTGAGTTGTCTCTGAAGTCACTGTTAACAGTGGCTTATGCTCCGTTTGGTGGGCTTGAGAAAGGGAGAGTGTGAAGGCCCCTGCTTTCCCCATCTCGCCCCCACCTCCCTCCTTTCCCTGCCACATCCATCCTTATCTTTCACCAAACTCACGCCTTCCCCCCCCCCCCTCGCTGCCCACTATAAAGGGTCGAAAGCCATCTTTGCACGCTAGGTAATGCTCCCTTTGTCGATTTAATAAACGAGGAAAGGTTACGTTCGGAAGTCCGTTAGGCTTTTGGCGCACCAAGGTACTGGCGACTACTGGTCATCTTAAGCACGTAAGCATGCACGCACACATACACTCACACTCACGCGCGCGCGCGCGCGCACACACACACACACACACACACACACACATACACATTCTGAGATCAAGCCCATAACTCACAGAAGAGTCCGTTTTGTCCGTTTCCATTGCATGCTTTCAACCAATAAAAATTGTTCCATTTTAATGGCAGTCTGTGCTCCAGCAATTGCACTGCTTCAGCACTTTTTGCACATGTTTCATTTTTTAGCCAGAAAAGGAATGGGATTTCTTCAAAATAAAACAGGTTATTGTAAAAATAACACATTGGGGCAAGAAAAAAATTGCGCATGCGATCAGTTTTTTTTACTGTGGAAAAGTCATGCATCTCTTTTTTGTTCCTTTTTATTGCAAAATTACTTTCACATATATAAACAGGACAATTTGTGCCGAAACATCATTTCCGTAGACGTTTCCTTTTCACTCCAACATATCTTTCTGAAAACTGAAAACGAATTTGTGCCAAAACGGTACATCTGTTGATTATAGTGTTTGGCAAGAAAATGAAGCAGCACATCTGCAGATATACTGTTTTGGCACCAAAAAAAGTTAAACTTTAATAATGTTAAAAAGTAAACATCACTCATAACTTTGTTCATATTAAAGATATGAAAACAAAAAAAATAGACACAAAGATTATTTTTACCATACATTTACATAAAAAACAACTAAAACTGTATATCTGAAGATGTCCGGTTTTTGCTCCAAGCCATCGATTTATTTCTTTATTTTTTTATCTTTATTATTATTTTTTTTTATTTTGTTTTGTTTTACTTTATTTTGTTATATTTATTTGTATCATTATTTCATTTACTTTTTTTTTTTATTCGGGGGGGGGGGGGGGGGGGGGGGGGGGGGGGGGGGGGGGCACTAAGCACTATTATCAATCCACCATAATCACTACCATCACTAATATTATCATAAACATTCTAGAAAACAAGCTTCAAACCCCATTGTTTCACCCCCCACCCCAAACTTCCCCCCCTCACTATTTCCTCTCCCATTATCCCCTCCTTGGTGGCCTCGTTCCGTCCGGCGGCCATTTTGATCGTGCGCCGATTATGAGAAAATAAGGAGATTCTCGTCCCTCGTTTTCACCGTACTAAATGTTATTTGTTTGTGCCTGAAGAAGACCCACGAGGTCGAAATTGATTGTGTCTTGTCCTGTGCTTTGTCTGTCTATGTCCTTGACAGTAAACTAACACCCCCCCCCCCCCCCCCCCCCCACCCCCCGCCTCCCTCTTTCTAAACTTTTGCTTCATTTTCCGCCCTCAGACACTCCATTTTGAAACTAGTATGAGACAGTTAAAACATGACAAAGGCAGTGGTATAAAGGAAAACAATGTCCCCCGAAAAAGACAGCAAAGACTGCACATGACAATGGCAATCAAATGAAGGAAAACAGTATTACCTTGAAAAAGGCAGCAAAGACTGCACATGACAATGGCAATCAATGAAGGAAAACAGTATTACCTTGAAAAAGGCAGCAAAGACTGCACATGACAATGGCAATCAAATGAAGGAAAACAGTATTACCTTGAAAAAGACAGCAAAGACTGCACATGACAATGGCAAAAAAAGGAAAACAGTATTACCTTGAAAAAGGCAACAGAGACTGCACATGACAATGGCAATCAAATGAAGGAAAACAGTATTACCTTGAAAAAGGCAACAAAGACTGCACATGACAATGGCAATCAAATGAAGGAAAAAACAGTATTACCTTGAAAAAGGCAGCAAAGACTGCACATGACAATGGCAATCAAATGAAGGAAAACAGTATTACCTTGAAAAAGGCAGCAAAGACTGCACATGACAATGGCAATCAAATGAAGGAAAACAGTATTACCTTGAAAAAGGCAGCAAAGACTGCACGTGACAAAGGCAAGGAAATAAAGGAAAACAATATCACCTTGAAAAAGACAGCAAAGATCGCACATGACGAAGGCAGTGAAATAAAGGAAAACAACATACCTTGAAAAAGACACCAAATATTGCACTTGACAAACGCAATCAAATAAAAGAAAACAACATCACCTTGAAAAAGACAGCAAATATGCACATGATAAAGGCAATGGGATAAATGAAAACATCACCTTGAAAAAGACAGCAAATATTGCACATGATAAAGGCAATGGGATAAATGAAAACATCACCTTGAAAAAGACAGCAAATATTGCACACGATACAGGCACTGGGATAAATGAAAACATCACCTTGAAAAAAGACAGACAGCAAATATTGCGCATGATAAAGGCAATGGGATAAATGAAAAAAACACATCACCTTGAAAAAGACAGCAAAGATCGCACATGACAAAGGCAACGAAATAAAAGAAAACGACATCACTCGAACAAGACAACAAAGATTGCATTGACAACGGCAGTGTAATAAACAAAGGAAAACAACATCACTCGAAAAAGACAGCAAAGATTGCACATGACAAAGGTAGCTAATTGCAGGACACTGATATCACACGCGAAAAGACCGCAAGGACTCTAGAACACTAAAGAAAGCGAGCAACTGAAGAAACAACTAAACCTGAAAGAAGCCAGCAAAAATAACACAAGACAGATATGAGTGGAGATCAAAGTGGTAGTCTTGTGCATCACGGTGCTCGAAGAGGAAGGAGGAAAGGAAAAAAAAAAAAAAAAAGAAAAAAAAAGCAAAAAGAAAAGAAAAAAAGAAAAGAAAAGGTCCGCGGACACATCGGTTATCTCCATCAATGTCGCATATGGTACACTGAACCTCACGTTGCCCCAGAGTTCTGTTTGTATTCTTTACTGTGGCAAGTTGCCACTTCACTCGAGCCGCAATTGAAGCGTTTGACGAAGACGGTATAGGCGAGGCATGGCGATGAAGGAGAGACGACAGAGCACGCTTTCTAATCAGTAACAGTCTGACTCAGTCTGCACAAGTTTTCATTTCAATCTACTGTTTACAAGCTTTTTTTTCCTTGCCGTTTACTACCGTCACTTACCTTCCCCTCTTGATCGTGGTTTTCCGCTCCTCGTGTTGCCTTAGGTGTGAGTGTGACTCGCAGGATACAGAAAATGTGGGGCAATTCATAACAGAAAGTCTTGACGTGGCAAATCTTATTCTTCCAGGTTTCACTAAATCAAGAGTTCCCATTGGATGACAGTAGGTCTGTATGTCAACTGAGTTTCTATTGGCTGTATCGTGCATGGCCCACAGCAAACGTCATAATCTTAATTATACAAAGGCCAGCCCTCCATGTTGAACTGTTTTCCATATTTTCCCATCCCCAACCAATCCCATAGTCCACCACCGCGTTGAAGTGACAGCTTGTAAGACTGTTGAATACAAAAGCTTTCGTAGTGTGGCTGTTTCTCTCTCTCTCTCTCTCTCTCTCTCTCTCTCTCTATATATATATATATATATATATATATATATATATATATATATATATACATACATACATGGAGAGAGAAGGGGAGGGGGCTATCGCAGGGTGGAAGGAGAAACAGCAGAGGGATTGCTGGAGTAGACGGATGACAAACAGATGGAAACGTATTCATGCAAAGTTGTGACTTAGTCTAGGAGCGGTTATTCCCTTTATGCACGCGAGCGCGCGCGCGCGTACACACACACACACACACACACTCTCAACACACACACACACACACACACACACACACAGCTACACAGAGCAGCAACGATCTGACAGCCTAAACGGTCATTCCATTTGTGCGCGCGCGCGCACGCACACACACACACACACACACACACACACACACACACACACACACACACACACATTCCATAAATATCGCTGCCAAAGATTGATTTGAATGACCCAAACTGTGACGTCCATCGTATGTTGTGAAGAGAGGACAGAGTGAAGTACTTTCGTAAAACAAAACAACGATTTTAGAATGCGGGTAGTGTCTGTACTTTAATCATGCAGTCTCCTCAATTCGAGGAGTCTGAAGTTCATACAAAAGAGCCGGGTGTATACGCAATCACAATGCAGAACACTCCACTTCACGGGGGCTAGAATAGCTCAGTGGTAGAGCGCCAGACTCGTGATTTTTGGGGTTGCGGATTCGAATCTTCGCCAGGCCGTTTCAGAAAGGCTTTCATGTTTCTGATATTGGCAGCCTGTTGTACTTCTTCTGCAAGCTGATCATATACATTTTCTTGACTCTTTTTCACACTCCGTCTCACTTCCTTGTGGGCTTCGCCGTGGTGTTCTTTCCTCTGTTTCCGTTCGTTGATTTTCTCCAGGATTTCTGTGGTGATCCAATCTTTGTGATGTTTCTTTTTTGATCCAAGAACCTCTTTTCATGTTGATAGAAAGGCGTCTTTAGTTTGTCCAATGGGTGCCTATGTCTGCATCTTCTGAATGTAGGTCTTGAAGGGTTTGGAATCTATTCTTCAGGGACTGTGTGAATGTCTTTATAGTACTGTTCTCTAAGTAGCCCTACATTGAACTTTTCTCTCTTTCTTATTGGTTTCACTGGGTTCTTCTTCAACTTGAGCTTTATTTTTGCTGTCAGAAGGTGATGGTCTGATGATGCTACGTCTGCCCCTCTCCTCACCCTAACATCCTGCAACGACCGTCTGAAACTCTTGGGAATGCAGACGTGGTCGATCTGATTTTCGGTTTTTGATTTGGTAACACCTATGTTGCTTTGTGAATCCTTTTGTGTGGAAATATGCTGTCACCGATGATGAGGTTGTTCATCCCGCTGAAGTCTGCGAGTCGTTGGCCGTTTCGTTCATGTCACCTTGTGCGTGGGTGCCATAACTTCTTTGTAGCCTCGATTGTCTCCTCCTACCTTGGCATTTATGTCTCCAATGAGAATGGTGATGTCTTTGTCCTTCAGTTTCTTGTTCAGTATGGTGTGCAGTCTGTTGTAGAAGCTATGTTTGTCCTCTTCATCTTGGTCGTTGGTCGGAGCATAGCACTGTACAATGTTTAGTTTTTGATGTCTTTCTTCTTTGCTTTGAAACTTGCAGTCACATCCTTGGACCGTGTGCTTCCCATCCAATTAGCGCTTTTTGTGTTTGTTTTGATAACATGATTGCTACTCCCTCTGTATGTGCTGAGTTTTCATCTTCATGGCCTGAAAAGAGGATCAACTCTCCGGAACATAACCTGACTTGTCCGGGTTGTAGCCATCTCGTCTCGCTAAGTCCTAGTAATGCCAGGTTGTAATTGCGCATCTCAGCTGCTACTTGTTGAGTTTTCCCTTTTTCGTACATGGTTCTGATGTTCCACGAACCGATGGTGAAGGTTTTCCTAGTCGTCAGAAGGTGGGTCGGCGCTGAGGCTTCCTTTCGGCTTTCACCACAACGCGTCATGAGTCCTGCTGGTGCAGGCCCTTCTTCCAGGAGTGGCGCTTCTTTAGCAATTGTTGATGTTTCTGTAGCAGGCAGCTGTTTTACAGGGTGAGGTTGCTAGCCTCATGCCCAGCCCTCCTTCTTTGTCTGGGCTTGGGACCGGCTGCTAGGTCTAAAGAGACTACCAGGGGGAGTTGGTTCTACATAGAAACTGTTTTTAACGCCAGTCTGTAGAAGTTCTCTTAGTATGTGCACACGTGCGCCGTGTGAGCACATGGTCACTTGCTTACGCACATGCGTATCATCTTCATACAAGTGTGCGTGTGTGTGTGTGTGTGTGTGTGCGCGCGCGCGCGCGTGTGTATGCGTGTGTGCGTGCTTGTGTGTGCAAGCGCCTGTATGTGTATGTATGTGAGCGCTAGTAGTATCCTATGCATTTTTACTCTCTCTCTCTCCTCTCTCTCTCTCTCTCTCACACACACACACACACACACACACACACACACACACACACACACACACACACAAACGCGCGCGCGCGCATGCATGCATACACACAAGCGCGTGTGCATGTACGCTCTCTCTCTCTCTCTCTCTCTCTCTCTCTCTCTCTCTCTCTCTCTCTCTCTGCTCCTGCATGACAACAACGCAGGAGCAATTTCCTCGCTCACGCTGCTGAGCTCTCTCTCTCTCTCTCTCTCTCTCTCTCTCTCTCTCTCTCTCTCTCTCTCTTAAAACAACGAATTTAGGAAATGTAACGCAGAAAATGAACTCACCTTTCTTCGTCTTTTGGAAAAGAAAACGTCCAGAACCCCTTTTTCCGAGAATGATGACAGTTCGGTGCGGCGCACGAAGTGCCTCTCGCCTTACTCGCTATGCTGAACACGCGTGGAAAGATAGGCGGTGAGGGTGGGAGTGGCAGCATGAAATGTGCAGCCATCTGGCTTCACTTTCCCCCGCGGAGTGAACCATCTTTCTGTAGGGCGAACTGTCTTTGTTCGGAGTTAACATCGGTTCTGACTCCATTTCCCATACAGTCCTTCCAATGAGACTATAAACCGAGGTTCTGTGCGTGAACACACGCACAACATCTTGCACACACGTCAAATCCCATCACCAACTTTCGGAAGAGAAGGCCAGTTTGGCCGTTGGCATGGATGACACGTTAAACATAGCATGCACCTTCCTCGAAGATGGAGTATGGCTGCCTTAATGGCGGGATAAAACAAACAAACAAAAAAAAAACAAACAAACAAAAAAAAAAAACGGCCATACACACACAAAACGCCACTCCCTTTGTTGGGTAAACGGATTAATCCTTGCCTGTATACACAGGGAGTGTCCGCAGGAGTGTCAGCTTGCGTTCGCAAAAAAAAAAAAAAAAAAAAAAAAAAAAAAAAAAACCTCAACTTCACAACAGTAGAAAGAAACTCATGGAGAGCGTGGCAGCAGAGAGTCCTCAGAAGAGAAGCCCCCTTCAAGGAGGTGTTTCGGCCCTTATCTCCTGACACTTTAGGGGGGTTGGGCCACACCCGGTTCATGACTCCGGATGTCCCTCTGCTGCCCCTTTTTTTCCCATCTTGGGATGAGCCATGACTGGGATTCGAACCCATGCCCTTCTGGACATGCTCGTTTCCACTTAATGACTCGCGCACTAACCACTGAGCCACAGGGACACCTGACATTTGTAGGAAAGTTAAGCCTTATGAAGTTCACTTTTGTTCCTCCTTGACCAGATCCAACTTGAACACCTCTCTGCCGCTTCTGCCATTGCTTTCAGGGCTTGGGTTTTTTCCCTGCAACCTGTTTCAATGAGAGCTGTTTCATGAGGCTGTATGCAGACGTTCCCACAAACCCCCTAGCTCCAATTTCTGCAGTGAGGACTTTGACCTGATAGCCTTCTCTCCTCAGGCTGTTTGCCAGATCAGCATACTTTTCTCCTTGGTGGAGAACCGCATTGAGAAGCCACTGAAGTACTTCTTGAGCATGTCGCGGATGTTCTTTGGCACATGGTACATCTTAAGAGCCAACTGTATCATCTCATGGGGTACAGATCCATATGCGTTTGCCAGGTCGAGCCACACTACGTCCAGGTCTCTCTTTCTGTTTTTGCTCTTTGGATTGCGTCCCAGATCATTGTGGCGTGTTCTACACAGCCAGCCACGCCTGGAATGCCACCTTTCTGGACTGACACATCCAAGTACTTGTTTTCCATGAGGTACTTGGTCAGCCTTGCTGCCATGACAGAGAGAAGAAGATTTTCCCTTCGACATTCAGTAGTGATATTGGCCTGAACTGGCTGATGTCACTTGAGTTTTGCTCTTTGGGGATGTACACACCATCTGCCGTCATCCACTGGCCGCTGATCTTCTGATTTCTCCAAGCTGATCGCAGCAGCCTGTGGAGCTACTCCAGCACCTTGGGACATTTCTTGTACAGCTGGTAAGGTATTCCGTTTGGCCCTGGTGATGATTTGGCTCTGGCTTTGTCGACCACTTTCTTGATTTCCGCCAACGTTGGAGGCTTGTCATTGAACTGTTCCTCCGGGTTGGTTGGCCACACCAGACCTTGAATGTCGAGTGGTGCTTTGCTCTGTGAGTCAGAGTATGTTTTTCTTAATGCTGCTCAAGAACTCCTTTGTCCACACTTAGGGTCCCAGATTTTGGCTGCTCGAACAGAGTTCTGGCAAACTGGAAGGGATCTCTGAAGAAACGCTCTTGTGTCTTCTTCTTTTTGCTTTTCCTCTTCCTCGCAGATTCCGCTTTGCTGAGGGCGCTGTGTTTTGCTTTCAGGTCTTCCCAGAGTTTTTCCAAGCTTGTTTTTCAGCTGGCAGAGCAGTCTTCATTTGCTTCTTCAACAATATGTACTTCCTCACGAAAACACACTGGAACACAGTACTGCAGATTACACTACACCATACATTGTGTTGCGATACAATGCGAGCCAATGCATGTATGGGACTGGGGGTAGACGGTAGTATTCGAACACCTGTGATTGTTTATTCTAGCTTTTATTTGCTCGTCTCACTCGACCAAGAACCACATGGTATATCACTGCCAACTGTATCGAACGAACGAGCCCGCTATTTCCTTTCAATAAGGTTCCTAGCCGCGTAGCCCATGTTTCTTTTACCCATTTCTGAATACGCGCGACTCGCTCGAATTGACTAAGATAGCTCTCAATATCATCTTTATCGTCAAAGTACGGTAGACGGACTTTTAATGTTTCAGCGGATTCGGGATCACGAATCCTAGTATTTAATTGTTGCGCGGCAACATTATCCCCGTTCATTTGTACCTCTAATTCTTTCATTCTGATTCCCCTTCGCATGTCTCTTTCTTCTCTTTCTTGTCTCTCCCGAAACTCTCTCTCTCTTTCTCTCTCTTTCTTTCTCTCTTTCAACTCTCTTTCTTCCCTTTTTCTTGTCTTTCCTGAAATTCTCTCTTTTTCTTCTTTTACATATCGAATGAGGTCGGCGCCGCTGAGACCGAACAGTTTTCCTTCTTCGATAAAGGTCAAAGTTTTGGATGGGACACTGGACAAAGATGCACTCGGAGTGCTATTCAAATTCGCATCGGTACCCATAATTGTTACGTTTTCGTTTCTTTCGTCCCTTCCGGAAGCCGAACGTGTACGCGATGCCGAACCGCTCATGATAAATTTTACTACAGTCTGGCAATCTTAAGTCAGAAGATAAACGTTTGTAACTTTCCCCAAACACCAATGGAGCCTTACTACCAACCTCGGTTAAGTATGACGTCAAATCACCACAATACTTTTTCGTTACTTTCACTTGGCCAACAAACACTAGGTGATAGGCCTAGGCCTAGGCCTGTACCACTAAAGCTGGAGCGCGACTGACAATACTCTTGCTTGCTAACTGGTCAGATCTAAGTCTACAAAGGTTTTCTGTCTCTCTATATCTCACCACCACTGAACTCAGGAAACAGGGCCGAGCGGTCTATTCTCCTCGCTCCCTGGGTTTCCAACCTAGTGCTCTCCAACAGCACTACTAGACTGGTTATCTACATATAACCTGGTGCCCAACCGGCACGTGTAGTTGGCTATACTAGAGCCGTGTGCTCAACAGCACGTTACTGTGTGTCCACGACACAAATCACAACTGACCACTTTGCAAACTGCACTGTCTAATTACACACTTAGAACAAACGCACACCACACTTCTCCTCAGCTCTCCCTAGCCTTGAGAAGTATGAAACGAGGTAATCACACAGGGATAACCTATAGCAGAGGTACACCTTTGACCCACTACTATAAACCTTACCTCGACAGCCAAAGAAAATTCTGCTCTAACTTACAATGACTAGACACAGCTTCGGATGAACCTAGCTCTGTCCCAAAATAACTCAGGTCGAAGAATACTACCTTACCCTTCACCTGCAACTAACTAGTACAAGAGAAGTACCTCACACATACATTCCCTTAATACAAGTTAATCTCACAGCCACTGTAACACACCTTCGGTTCTCAGTGACTAAGCACAGTGTTACCACAACACTATAGCAAGAAATACATTTGCAGACGGGTTATTGTACACACTACAATGAATGGCTGAAGTGCAGGGTGACATTGGATATGGTCAGTGGCCGCATAAACCCACTATCTTTAAGTTCAAGTCTTTGTCAAGTCATTACTGTAATGACGGAAGAATTGTTAGCCTCTATTTGTTTTTCCCCACTACTTAATTGTTCATATATATATATATATATATATATATATATATATATATATATATATTTTTTTTTTTTTTTTTTTTTTTTTTTCTGTCTGCCTACCTATCTTTCTCCCAACCTCATAAATCTTTTAAGTATAGCACAGAAATGTGTCTCAATACTGATCTACGCAGAAGAAATCATGTATTTGACCTAATTGTGTTAGCTACTCATTAAAAATGAAAAAAAAATGGCGTATGATGCACACACAGACAAAAATTATGAAGGAACAAGACAGAGTGCGTGAGAACGGGAAAACTAAAATGAGACTAGAACAAAAATCAAAACGATATACAAAACAACAGACATCATGAACCGAGTGTTGCCCTTAAACGGGGGCATGTCCTCTGTCTGCACATGTCACGCATCCGCTCAAGCAAACACACAGTCATACACAAACTCTGCTTATCCCCATTTTGCACACACCTACGACAAAGGACTGACTGAAGCAGTGATACGCGAGAGCAGTCACCAGTAGTTGCAGTGTCTGGAAGGAAACAAAT